>JAABOM020060023.1:0-158905 GCA_011800125.2 Solanum clarkiae
TGATTCATGGCTTTACAACGGGTTTACTTGCTTGATTACATCGCTATATTTCATGATTTTATACTACCATTTCCCATCTCCAAGAGTTTCATAAAATGTCCGATTATGGTTTCTTAAGGAAATGAAGGCCGAAAGCATGAGATATGATATGATTGATGTTATGGTGATGAAAAGAGCTTATGTATATGATATATCCTATATAAAGTATTGCATTAGACCATGCCTAATCTAGGGGTACTAAGAGTCCGGATAACCTAGATGGCGGTTCGTACTCGTCAACCTAGTGAGGGGTTTGTACTTCACCACCAGGGTGATGGATTAGCATCATCATCAACCTAGATGGGAGTTTTGTGCTCATCAACCTATTGAGGGGTTTGTACCTCACCACCTAAATGATAGGGTGGCATTGTCACCAACCTACCAAGGGGTTTGTACCTTCAAAAAAATCTAGCTTGGTCTCTTCTAAACATATTGTATCCGATATGAGCATGAATCACTTGAGCATGTTTTTACTTATGCATTGATCATACATACCATATTGTTATATTATGTTTATTGCCTATTGTTATGTATATTGATTATGATGTCTATCTCTCGTTGCATTTCATCCTACATACTTAGTACATTCAAACGTACTAATGCATACTTTGCCTACATGATATCACCATGTAGAAATTGGAGCCCAAGTTGATCATCATCCTCCTCAACGTTGCTAGTTCAGTACTACTCAAGCTAGTTTTGTGAGTCCTCCACTTCGGGGACCTTAGTCTATGTTTTTCTAATTATGTATTTGGACACTCTTCTTTATTTCTATTTTGATTGTGAGGGTGAGCCCGGTTGCTTATCTTGGCCCCCGCTTTTATCTAAGTATTAGAGGTGTTTGTTGGACATGTTATGTATATATGATATGAGCTTTAACTCTTTGTCTCTTGATCATGATGCTATGTAAGCTTTCCCCTTAGTCCCATTGTCTCTATTCTTACTCTTTATGTCTTTTATTTGCTTCTGTGACCAATGATGTATAATGATAAGTTAAGAGGCTTGTTTGGGATTCCTTTAGGTTTCCCATTTAACGTGTCACGTCTAGGACCTATTGGGTCATGACAATTGTCCTTAAAGAAAGATTCTTAAGTTCGAGCTACTCCTAGGATTGTTACTTATGATTCTAAGAGTATGTTTTAAAGACTCTATGGGATGACTTAGCACCGAGAGGACTAGAGAATGGGACTCATTCCGTAAGTTGAGGTATGATCCCTTGAAGCTAAATCTCAATATCCCTAACTATGTTCCACCATAGGATTCATATAAACTAGGCTAGTAGATCCATATAGGCCTAGATGTTATGAAAGATGCAATTGCAAAGTTGCTATGTTTTTTAGATATCTACCTTGGCAAGTAGATTCCCCTTTTGCAATGGATTGAATCCATTGGCCTTTCCCCAATGGAAGGAGTTCATTGGATTCCATGTAGTAGCTCACATGGTGTTAATTTTGGGTGTGGTCTATTCCCACAAGCTTATGATCTCATATTGTGTTTCATTATATGTTCTTTCTTATGCATTGCCTCATATTAATCTTGAGCCATATTCCTTATGTATGTTTAGGCTTGCTTATGAATCCTTTACTTTATATATCCTTATATGTTATGTTTAATAATGATGGCATTACCATTTCATTTATTCCTTGCATCTCCATACATACTACATCTAAACGTGCTAACACACTTTGTGCCTCCATGATTTAACCATGTAGACACAAGCACTCCTCCACTGGCTCGAGGCTAGTTTTCGGCATCCAGGACTAGTAGCTTATCATTTTGACCCCTTCATTAGGCACTCCTCAACTTTTCTTCTATCTTGTATCTTTTCTTTGTTTAGGACAATGTATTTGTAGCCCTACTGAGGCTTTTACTATTTGCCTTATTTTGGATTCTTTCAATTTGATGAAGATCGACCGATATCTGTCCAATATATTTATGACGTAGTTGGTATATATATGGACAAACACATATATTATAGTTATTCCACTGTTTTCTAATGTTGCTTCATTGTCAAAATTGACCCTTAAACCCGTTTCCCCTATTTCTTTCACAGAAGCTTTAATTAATGCCTATGAATGCTTAAGATGCTAAAGATGACTTGGATGAGGTGTCTTCGGGTAACTCATTTGTTGTGTGATGACTAGGCCCCTAGATCGGGTTGTTACATTAGAGTTTCTTAAGGGGTATGATATCTCTATTTTATATCACCCCGGGAAGGTAAATTTAGTGGCGAATGCTTTGAGCTAGAAGGCTACTAGTATGGAGAGTTTTGTAATTTTGAGGGTTTAGGAGAGGGCCTTAGCTTTGGAGGTTTAGTCACTTTATTGAAGAATGTCGTGGTAGGATATTTTTCTCGTCCTTAGAGTATTTTGGTCTTATTTGAGACTGGAGCCTCGTTGCTCAATCAGATTTGTGCTCATTAGTTTGAGGATGTTAGACTACGCATGATTCATGATAAAGTATTAAGGGATGAAGAAAAAATGGCTTACATTGATTCTTTTGGAGCTTTGAGGGTAAATGGTAGAGTTTGTGTTCCTAAGGTAGGAGTTTGGGTGAGATTTATATTAGATAGAGCTCATTGTGTCAGATACTCTATCTACCCTAGTGTGGAAAAGATGTACCTTAGTCTAAGACAACATAGTTGGTGTTTCAGGATGAGGGCGCCAAGTTTGGCTCTAGGTTTATTGGTTGTTTGTGACTTTTGGGAGAGTCGATTGCTTATGAGTTGGCATTGTCATCGAGATTTCCGATAGATAATCCAATATTTCATGTTTCCATGCTTTGTCAGTAAATTTTAGATGAGTTCCATGTGATCTCTTATAATCAAGATAAGTTCAGTTCAAATTTGCCTTTTTTGGGGGACAATAGCTATATTTGACGGATGAGTCCAGAGGTTGAGGTCCAAAGATATACCTCCAGTAAAGGTTCTCTGGTGACACTGCTTTGTTGATGAGGCTGTCTGAGAGTTAGATCTGTACCTGTGAGCCAAATATCTCAGCCTTCTTGAGGCTTCAAATACCTTTCTTTCTCTTATGTTCGAGGATGTACATAATTTTTAGTGGTAAATGATGTAATGATTTAGTAGGTTTTTTTTATCTTATCGATAAAAATTATTTTTTTTCGCTTTAATAAGTTGCTTCGTACCTAGTTTAAGCTATTTGTATTGTTGGAACTAAAATGTTGAGATTTTAAAAAGGAAAATAAGAGTTTTGGAATTTTTGGAAGCATAAGTTTCTTAAGAAGTGAATTTTTGTTCTATTCTGAGTTTTAGGTGTTAGATCAAAGATTGGTCAATTACATTAGATTTAGAACATTGAAACTAGTGTAGGAGATGTTATATAACTTAATTCGGGGTTACAATGAGGTTTTTATGCCCTAAGTTGTGTTTTTAGTTATTTTCAGAACCAAAGTTTAACTTTGGTAAACATTTAGTGTTCAGAAGCTCGGATCAAAATTCCAATAGTTCCAGTAGTCCCGGATGATGAAACAAACGCTAAAAATGGTCTCTTCATAATCTTTGGAGTTGCTGACGACAATTTTAGTATTTTGAGTTTTAACTAGTTTATACGAGTTGCATTGATAAATGTGGCGAGGAGGCCTTGAAATCGATTTCTGATGATTTTATTGAGTCCAAATCACTACTTTTTGTATGGGTACAAATCTTGTCTCTATAATTCTGATTCTAAATGAGTTTCAAGTATCTATTTGAATTTTGGTTCTAATTGTGCATTGTTGGTGCAAGTTTACAATGCAGCCCCCATTTACTCTCCGAGTTTTCACCCGGCGGTCCGCGCTCATGGTGGTGAACCTAGTTCCTGTCAACTTTTACACCCAGGGATGCATATTCGCATAGGTGTTACTAGTTCTTCTCCACAGTAACAGGGGCCCACCCACGTTCGTGGAGTGTATTTGGTACCTGGACAGTGCATAAATAGTAAACCACCACTTTTAATCATTTTTCACAAATTTCAAGGTTTTGGGGCAAGTTTTAAAGTGGTTTTAGGAGAATTATTTTGGGTAAGTGTTTCTAACCTCTTTTTAATTAATTTTCATGATTTATATCTTGATTTTTCCTTGAAATTCATGATTTAGAATGTTTAAAATTGAGAAATTTTTTACTTTGATTTCAAAACTTTAAATGGTGATTTGTCCTTCCATTTAAACTTGATTTTAATGGGATTTAACCTATGGACTACATTTTCGTGTAGAGCCTAATTTTAAAGTCAATTTTCAAATTTAGGATCATCTAATTTTTAGACTTAATTTTGACCATTTTGCTCGTAAGCCTAATTTGTGCCAATATGGGCATCAAAATGCACCACTTCATGTGTAGTATCTATTTTTTATAGTGATTAACCGACCTGGGGATAATTTGGAGCTTGAGTTGATTGAAAGCTTGTTAGAGTGCGGCTTCGACATCGAAGTAGGTTTGACCAACCTTTTTTGGTACTAGATTTGAGTTATTGGATATGTTTGGTGTCACCTAAGTTAAACCTCCTTTTTAGAGGATAAAACGGTCATTTTCAAGATATATAACCTAATCAAGGCTAGGGTCGAGCCCACAGGGAATACGTAGACTAAAGAAAATTCACCAATTTGCAATCAAAATAATTAACCAACTTAATTCCCAAAAGGGGGTTTGCAATAATCAATGAGAAAAATAAACTAAACTAACTATTACAAGAAAGAAATCAATAATGGATAGAAACTAGGGTATTGTGCTCCCTATGATTTCCCAACTCAGTATTACTGGATAACCTAATTCTTTTCTAGTGTATAGTATGCAAGACGGTAATTTAAGTTCACCAAGCCCTTTGGTCAAAAGTGAGACGTGAATTTCACTATGTTACTTGGCCCATCCCCATAGTGTGCGTTAATAAACCTTTCCTATTACTCCCTGTAGAACCTCCCCTTGGACCAGTTTGGTTCATTAGACGAGAACACATCAATCGAATCCTGCTAATTAATATTTTTTCCTATTCAATACTACCTTGGTCAAGCCAGTAACACAAAGCAGTTTCTAATGTTGGCCACCACTAGAAAACATGCAAAGAAAAGAGAATAATTAATGCATGTATATACACCTTTAAAGAATTGTTAATTATTCGATTTGACTTTGTTAGCTCATCATGGTTCTCACAACCATAGTTGTGGATTTAGCTACTCAAACTATGTGTAGATGCGGAGATTATGAATTGAGCATACATGAACACTTAAACAATTGAATATAGAACAATAAATTCAATTTCAATAAGACACACAAGATTCAAGATTGAATTAAACTACAAGTGTTCTCAAAGACTTTCTAATATGATCTTACAATCTTCTCTCTCAAAATATTTTCTCTAAGTACTAGGAAAAACTTATGATAAATAAGCTAAGAAACGTATTTATAATAATTAAATTCTAGTCATAAAAAATAGAATAACTGGTCAACGTGCGACATGAAAGGTACTTTATGACCCGTATAGACTTTTATGGCCCATAATTGAGGTCTCGTACTCATCCACTGCAATTTTTGACTTCAACTCTACAACACCCCTCTATGACTCATAAGGTGATTTATGATCCATAAAGAGGTTTTCTTCTGATGACGTTCCTACAAGTCCGATTCTCTGATCCTCTGGACACGAATCCTCTTCTATGACTCGTAAACTCCTCTACGGCTCGTGTGCATGTTCGTATAATCAACTTCAGAAATTGTCCCTTACTGTAAATCATCACGAAATGACCCTACAACTCATAGAATAGTTTACAACTCGTAGAGGGTTTCTTATAATAGAAAAAACCAGCAAATTCTGCATTTTTTCCCAAAATCATGGCCAATATATAATCCTGAAAACAGAAACACAAAAACACATAAAATCAACAAACATCGTATTAAGAATACACAAATATTTTTATCATCAAAAGTGTTTTATTTTGGCAGCACATCAGCACCCTCAACTTAAAGTTGTTGCTTGTCCTCAAGCGATGGACTCAATCTATATAGGTACTGTAGTAACATATAGGCCTTAACTCAATGACATACATCACATGCATCTCAGACTCAGATACCTACACTAACTTATGAAAATGGGATCAACAAGTTATTTAGCAGATTAATACAAACTGGTACATTTGACAACGGAACTATGACAAACAAAGGATTACCAACAGTCCACAATCAGTGAACAAGTCTAGTGCTAACAATGCAATGCAAGTTCCCTCATAGAAAGAACTCCCATACTTGACACTTAATGATGTTTTCAAGTTTGACATTGCAACTATGCAAAATCACCCAATCTCACAATAAATATTCATGCATAATGTCTAATACCATAGGCTTGCCCCAATACTCATGACTCAGACCTTTAACCAACTGGACTCGAATCACTTTAGGAATGTTTAGGCTTGTCATATAGGCTCAAGGGGCTTTGGTGTTATATTATAGAAAAATAATCACTAAAGGCCCTCTTTAAATCTGCGTTTTCTACATTTTTTTCCCTACCATATCTGCTATTTTTACCTTATTATCCCTTTTTCCTATTTCAAGCTTTTTTGGGTCCTCTCTTTTCATTTTTCAACTTTTTTCCTTTTTTTTACACTTTATTTGCTTTTAAATTACACTTAGGCATCACTTATTTTTCTTGCACCCAGTATATGATTTTTCTTTCTTTTTCTCCATATCACTAACTCACCCCCCTTATTTTTGTGTTTCACCCTTACACCAGCCACCCTAAACTTAGGCTTTTAGCCTGTGTTGAGGTGCATAGTATCCATCCTCTGAAGCAGGACCATTTTTGGTATCCACCCTCAACTTAGGCTTTTTGCCTCAGTCAAGGTGCATAATGTTCAAGTAAGGATCAGGTACAATTTTAGGATATTACCACTCATAAGGTTAGGTCAATCAAGTGTTTTCAAAGAATAGGTATTTTTTATGCTCAAACATCACGAACAAGGGATTATATCATCATTTTGGCAAGTCATTTTTAGGCTAAATTAGAATATTTAAGAACAATTGCCTAAGATCATTTCCTAATCCAGCTGATCTATTATCTAACTTAGAGTAACATGGCAAGTTTTGAATTAGCACAAAACATATGAATTTCGCAAATTAAGCTCACACTTACTTGGCACTACATACATTATCAATAAAAGACTCTCAGACCATGTTTTTTATCTCAATATACGCTCACTTATCAGAACAGACATTGTCACACACCTAAATTGTCACAACCCAAGCCTAGGGCCTAGACATGACACGGCGCATGGGGAACCCGAAGGGACACCAAGCAAGTATCATAATATATCATTACACATCCCTGGTCGCCGAAGCAATAATATACAACAAGAAGTAGTAAACAAGGATAAGCAGGGCTAAGGGACAACTTTCACATCATAAGCATCAAGAGTCAACAAAGAGTTAAAACTCATAGCATAAGACAAAACTTATCCAACAACACCTCTAAAACTTAGATATTTAGGTAGGGCCAAGAGAAGCTACTGGTGTCACCCTTATAGTCAACATATACATAAGGAAAGATAGTCTTAGAACATAGTATGTGATCATAAACATCATCCCCGAAATAGAGGACTTACCAAAGAGCTTGAGAGAATTCGTACTAGCCACGTGGAGGAGGATGATCAAGTAGGGCTCTGGTTCCTACATGGTGACATCATGTAGAAGTATAGTATGTATTAGTACGTTTCAATGTACTATATATGTAGGATGCAATTCAACAAGAGATGAGCACTATAAGCAAAATGAGCATCTAGCAATATGGCATGTATGAATGATCCTTGAAGTAAAATCATGCGTATATAGACCATAACACATGTGTAAGGAGAGACCGTAATTAGTGAATATCTAAGGCTTACCACCCCCCTTAGAGATGGGGAATAAGGTACGAACCCCTCAATCGGTTGATGAGGTACAAACCCTCCGACATGGTTGATGAGGTACAAACCCCCCAACATGGTTGATGAGGTATAAATCCCCCAAACATGGTTATTAAGGTAGAAACACCTCGACATGGTTGCACGGGCCTACCACCTCCCGAGTCAGGCGATCGAGGGACAAACCCATCAACAAGTTTACCCGGGCCTATAACCTCCCGAGTGAGGCTTTGTCAATTCTTAACACTATAGAGATAAGATCATGTACATATATTCCTTTCATCATCATATAGTCATTCAACTCATAAGACATGAATTAGACCTTCAATTCCACTAGAGAATCAGAACTAGATATTTTATCAAACACTTTCCGGGTAAGTAGAGCTAGTGTAAAACCATACAATTCAATAGTGAAATCATTCTAGAAAATTCAATGTAAAATCATCAATCGATACTTGGTAACACCCTCAAGAAACAGATATCAACGCCCTTCCTCAAACTCATAAAGAATGATAGATTCATAGCTCAAAACATGCTAAAACAACAATACTTTCATGAAAACCCAACATAGTGTGCAGTGAAATTCATAATAAGTAAGACCCATGAATAAATCAACTTCAAATCATGAAATTTTAAGTAAAAGAAAGCTTGAGCATCATGGGTGAAAGGAACCCAAGAAATAAACCTACATTCTTTAACTTTAGAGAATTTTTGAAGAAGATTAGAAATGGAAACTTGAATCTTGAGTGAGAACCTTCGGATCTGGATGAGTTTTGAGAATTGAAATTTGGAGATGAAATATTGTCTAAGTATTTGAGAGTGTCTTTGGGAATATCTTGAATTATATGAGGGTGAAATAAGGCTAAGTGTAGGTATCTTCACGTATGGGAAAACATAGATCCAAGACCCCAAGGACTTTGACAAACACAACAAAACTAGGTAAAAATAATACAGTAGTGCGCCCTTCGCGCGACGCGCCGCAGCCAGGGGCACGGATTGTCATTGGAAATCTCATTTTTGCGATTTTCAAATTTTTCTATGGTTACTCTTAAGTAGGGGTTAGACCCAGTCCCCACTCCATATTGACCCTCTAAACAAGAATATGAAGTCAGATTTTCGTTATCATGCACGAATTTTGAGATATATGGAAATTATAATTCCAGGCACTTCCAAGGCATATTTTTAGGCACTTTTTGGGGTTGTTTCAATATCTCCCTCTTGGGAACATTCGTCCCCAAATGTAAAAGAAATGTATATGCAAAGAGTAATCATGTAGAAATCAGTCCCAACAAGAATGCAACAACAGACTTAAAACACCTTTTTCAAAACCTCAACATAAATGTAAAATCACCATGAACTTTGTCAATCTAAACGTGAATGCATGAAAATGACTTAGGGGCTAGAACATAAGACATGAAATCACACAAAAGACTTGGAATTAGTACCTTAGGATTTTGAAAGATTGAAGAGATAAGGATATCACTTTTGCATGTCCTATTTGACCTCCCAAATAGCACTTTCGACTTATTGGTTTCTCCAAAGAACTTTAATGGAAGTAACATCCTTGTTCCTCAACCTCTTCATTTGTCTATCCAAATATGTACTGGAACCTCTTCATATGTCAAGTTGTCTTCAACTAACTCTAAACATCAAAAGGAACAATAGCATTAGGATCACCCATACATTTTCTCAACATAGACACGTGAAAGACCGGATGAAGCAATTTCAGAGGAAAATCCAACTCGTAGGCCATCTTTCTAATCCTTCTCGTCACACTGTAAGGACCCATGGGCTTAACTTTCCCTTCTTACAAAAATGAAACACATCCTTCATGGGTGACACCTTCAAATAGAACCAATCACCAACCTTAGACTCATGCTCCCTCCTTCTCACATCAGCATAAGACTTTTGGTGAGTTTTGGATGTTTTCAACCTTTCTCTTATCATCCTTACCTTCTCCATAGCATCTATAACTAGATTCAGACCCAACAAAGCCATATCTCAAACCTCAAACTACCCAATCGGTGATTTACAAAGTCTAACATAGAGAGCCTCAAAAGAAGTCATTCCGATGCTAGAATGACAACTATTGTTATATGCAAACTCAATCAATGGAAGATGATCATCCCAACTACCCTTGAGGTCTAATACACAAGCCCTAAGCATGTCCTAAAATGTTTGGATAGTTCTTTTGTCTTAGACATCCGTTTAAGGGTGAAAGGTCATACTAAGCTTTACCTTGGTTCCAAGACCTCTTTGGAAGGACCTCCAAAAGTGTGAAGTGAATTGTAAACCATGATCCAGTATGATGGACAAAAGAACCCCATGCAACCTCATTATGTCATGAATGTACAACCTAGAATAATCTTTAGCCCCATATGTAGTCATAACCAGTAGAAAGTGAGCTGATTTTATCATCCTATCAACCACAACCCATACGGAATCAAAACCCTTTCTAGTCTTGGGAATGCAAACCATAAAATCTATATTAATCTCTTCCCACTTTAATGTAGGAATATCTATGTCTTTGGTTAGGCCACCTAACCTTTGATGTTCGGCTTTGACTTGTTGGCAACTATGGCAACCAGATACAAATTTGGGGCAATGTCCCTCTTCAGGCCTCCCCACCAAAACACCTCTCTCAAATCTCTATACATCTTTGTAGACCCGAGGTGGATAGAGTGAGAAGAATAGTGAGCCTCATTAAGAATCTTTTCCTTCATGCCATCAACACAAGCTACACACAACCTACCTTGGTACCTAAGGGTACCATATCCCCATTGGGAGAAAATGTCCACCTTGCCCCCTTCCACCAAGGCGTTCAATTCTAACAAAGTTGGTCAAGATCTTGCTTAGCTTTCACCACCTCAATCAATGAGGATTTAGAGCCATCAACAATAACAACACCACCATTATCAACCTCTTACAACCTAACTCTCAATCTAGCCAACCGATGGACCTCTGTAGCCACCCTTTTGTCCCCATCATTAGCATAAGCTACGGTACCCATAGGCAACCTACTCAAGCATCTTCCACAACATTAGCCTTATCGGGATGATAGTTCTTAAGAAGTTATAACCACCTCCTTTGCCTCAAATTGAGATCTTTAAGAGTGAAAACATATTGGAGACTCTTATGATCGGTGAACACATCAACATCAACCCCGTACAAATAGTGATGCCAAATTTTCAAGGCAGAGACTACGGCGGCTAACTCAAGATCATGGGTAGGATAATTCATTTCATGCACTTCGAGTTGTCTAAAAGCATAGGCTATCACCTTACTATTTCGCCTCAATACACAAGCCAAGCTAACTGGGGAAGCATCACAATACACAACAAATCCTTCTAGTACTTCAGGTAGTGATGATATAGGAGTGGACATAAGCTTATCTTTCAATGTTTGGAAAATCCATTAACACTCATCGATCCACACAAATTTAGCTTTCGTTTGAGTTAACTTTGTCATGGGAGAAGCAATAGAAGAGAACCCTTTCACAAACCTCTGATAGTAACCAGCTTAGCCAAAGAAGCTCCTAATATCTGACGAGGTCAAGGGTATAGGAGAATTGCTAATCACATCCGTCTTCTTAGGATCCACCTTAATACCATCCCCTGACACTACATGACCTAGGAAGGAAACCTCTTTCAACCAAAACTTACACTTCTCATACTTAGTATACAATTTCTCTTACCTTAGTTTTTGAAACACTACCCTCAAATAGCCCATATGCTCCTCCTCACTATGAGAATAGATCAAAATATCATCAATGAAGACCACAAAAAATGAATCAAGGTAGTGTTTGAAGACCCTATTCAGAAGATCTATGAAGATGGCCAGTGTATTGGTTAACCCAAAGGACATCACAACAAACTCATAGTGTCCATACCTAGTTACAAAGGTCATCTTGGGAATGTCACACTTCCTCTCCTTCACTTAATGGTACTCGGACGGAAGATCAATCTTAGAGAAGTGGATAGCCCTTTGCAATTAGTCAAACAAATCATCAATCCTTGCAAGAGGATACATATTCTTGACGGTGACCCTATTAAGTTGCCGGTAGTCAATACACATTATAAGAGACCCATCCTTCTTCACAAAAAATACTAGTACAACCTGACATGAAATCCTTCTCCAAGATATCCCTCAATTTCTCCTTCAACATCTTTAACTTGTCGAGGCCATACGGTAAAGGGAATAGAAATAGGTTGAATATTGGGGAAGAAATTTGTACAAAAATCCATCTGCCTTTCAGGAGGAACACTGGGAAGGTCCTTTGGAAAGACATCAAGGAACTCATTTACAATCGGAACTGTCTCTATAGTAGGGAGTTTAGACTCCACATCCCTAACCCCTAAAAAGATGATAAAGACACCCCTTAGAGATCAACTTATGGACTTTAATGCAAGAGATGAACCAATCCTTGACCACCACATCATGACTCCCCCACTCAAGAATGAGTTCATTTGGGAATTGAAATTTGACCCTATGGGTTCTACAATTAATAATGGCATAATATGCATACAACCAATTCATCACAAGAATGATATCAAAATCAACCATATCCAACTCAACACGATGACATGGCTATATTTTATGCAAGATGCAAATGGGACAATTTCTATAGACTTTTCTAGCAACAATAGATGCATCAATAGAAGTAGACACCTTATACGCCTCACACATCAACTAGGACTCAACATGAAACTTCTTGGAAACAAAGAGGTTGACAAAAGGAAGAGTGGCACTCAGATCAATCAAAGCATAAAAATCAAAATCAAAGACTTTTAACATACCGGTAACAATGTCGGGTGCCATATCAACCCCTTGCCTCTCATGTAAAGCATAAAAATGATTGTACTTTGGGGCACCTTCAGGTTGGCCACCTCTCCCCAAATGAACCACATTAGCACCTTGTGGACAAACCTCCTTACCATTGTTGCAATTTCGGGTGCAATCTATCACATTATGTGCAACTTCCGCACAACCATAACATGTATTAGTATCCCTCAAGCACGGGCCACTATCACCCCTACCATATTTTGGACACCCACCATTAGAACCACACACCAACACCTTGGGCCCTTGGAAAGTCATTGGCAACCCTCTTATTAAATGTAGGAGAAGATCTTTGGTCTTGATGGAACCAACAACCATTTCGACTACAGAAATTCCCCTCAAAATGGGCTCTTTTGGAATCATGAGTCCTCCTCTTCCTCAACTCCTGCTCCTCCATTTGTTCAGCATAGGTCATCGACCAAGACAAATCCATGTCACTAATCAACATAGCGGACCGGCATTCTTCACACACGAATTGAAAACATCTATCACAAAATTATTAATTTTAGACCTTGGGTCAACAATAAAGTAAGGATCATATTTAGAGAGTTGAGTGAATTTAAGGTCATACTCCCTCTCACTCATAGACCCTTGTCTCATATTCATAAAAGCCAATAATTTGGCTTCCCTAAGTTCAAAAGAGAAGAACCGATTATGAAAGGCCGCTTTGAACTCCTCCTAAAGCACCACATTGTTGATTGTCTTCTCATCCTTCCATTAGTTAAACCATATTTGTGCCACCCCCTTGAGTTGGTAAGCTGCCAACTCCGACTTCTCTTCCGATCTAACACCCATAATAGCCAAAACCTTGTAGATCTCATTAATGAACTCTTAAGGGCCCTCATCAACCTTTGACCCAAAAATTATAGCGGATTCATCCTCATGAAGTCTCTCACCTAAGATGCCGATGTAGGAGTATAAGGGGCTTGGGCCCCTTGATAGGCTTGATTAGCCACAACTTGTGCAAGAAAACTGAGAGTATCCCGGAGTTCACCATGAGTTGGTTGTCCCTCAAGTATGTGGGCTCTTCTTCCTCTTATGTTAGGCATGATCTAGCATAGTGAAGGACAATCGTTAGTGGGGGAAAACCTTACTTCAACTCCTATAGCACGACATAGAGTAAAAAGAAGGGAAACATTTCTTGAATCGTCTCATAGTCTCTTACTCATAGTTATAGTGCACAACACAACGATGAATAATACCCTGATCGATGCGGAGTGTTGGAATCTGAGGATCTAACAACCAAGTACTCTGATACCAAGACTATCAGGACCCAAGCATAGGGCCTAAACGTGACACAACGCATAAAGAGTCCGAAGGGACCCCATGAAAGCATCATAACATATCATTACACCTCCTTGGTTACATAAACAACAAAATACAAAAAAAGTAGTAAATAGGGACAAAAAGGCTAAGGGATAACTTCCATATCATAAACATCAAGAGTAAAGAGAGATTCAAAACTCATAGCATAATACAAAACATGTCCAACAACTTCTCTAAAACTTAGATACTTAGTTGGGGCCAAGACAAGATATTGGCCTCACACTCATAGTCAATATACACATAAAGAAATATTGTCTTAAAACATAGTACGAGATCACAAACATCATCCCAAAAATGGAGGACTCACCAAAGAGATTGAGAGAAGCCGTACTAGCCATGTGAAGTAGGATGATCAAGTGGGTCTCCGGTCCTTACATGGAAATATCATGTAGGCATAGATATGTGTTAGTACGTTTGACTGTACTAAGTATATAGGATGCAATGCAACAAGAGATGAGTACCATAAGCAAAATGCATACCATAAGAATTGAGTAAGCATATAGCAATATTACATGTATGAATGATACTTGAAGTAAAATAATGCTTATATAGAACACAATACATGCGTAAGGAGAGACCATTATTAGTGAATATCCAAGACCTACCACCCCTTTGGAGAGACGAATGAGGTACGAACTCCTCAATTTGTTGATGAGGTACAAACCTCCCAATATGATTGATAAGGTACAAAACCCCAACATGGTTATCAAGGTACAAACCCCTCAACATTGTTACCCAAGCCTAAAACCCCTCGAGTGAGGTTTGGTCAATTCCCAACACTATATAGATAATATCATATGCACACATTGCTTTCATCGTCATATAGTCATTCAACTCATGCGAAATACATTAGACGTTCAATTCTTAAAGAAAATCATAACTGGACATTTTATCAAATACTTGGCGGGTATGTAGTGCTAGTGTAATACCGTCAAATCAAAAGTGAAATCATGCTAGAAAATTCAATGTAAATTCATCAATAGATACTTGTTAAAACCCTTAAGAAACATACATCAACACCCTCTATCAAATCTCATAATAGATCTTATATTCACAGCTCAAGACATGCTAAAACAATGATACTTTCATGAAATCTCAACATAGTGTGCAGTGAAATTCATAATAAGTAAGACCCATGAATAAATCCACTTTAAATCATGCAATTTTAAGTAAAAAGAAGCTTGGGAATCATGGGTGAAAGGAACCCATGAAAGAAACCCACATAACTTGACTTTGGAGAATTTTTTAAGAAGATTATAAATGGAGACTTGAAGCTTGCGTGAGAACCTTAAGATCTGGATGTGTTTTGAGACTTGAAATTCGGAGATGAAATATTATGTAATTGTTTCAGATAGTATTTGGGAATATCTTGAATGATATGCGGGTGAAATAAGGCTATGTATAGATTTTTTACTCATGAGAATACTTAGGACTAAGACCTAAAGGCCTTGGACTGACTCAAAAAAGCTGGGCAAAAATAATACTGTGGCGCGTCCTTGGCAATTCGTGCCAGCGGCACAGATTGCCACTATAAATCGCATTTTTGTGATTTCCAAATTTTGCGAGGGTTGCTCTTAAGTCGGGCATAGACCCATTCCCCACTCAATTTGATATCCTGAACAAGAATATGATGTCAGATTTTCGATATAGTGCATGGATTTTAAGATATATGGAAATTATGATTTCGGGCACTTTCGAGGCACATTTTTGGGCACTTTCGAGGTCATTTCATAAACATGCATGGTTTCTATCTAAATACTAATAAAAGATTTTTGTGAGTCTCAATTTTCAAATAAAACAAAAAAAATACTATAGGCTACATGTATTGGTACTATATGCAACAAATATTATCTAAACATCCTAAATGTGTCGGTTCAATAGATAGTATATATCCACAGGAGAAAAGAACACAGGAAGGAAAACCCCGGGATAAAAAATTGGGGTAGTTATTGACCCAAGCTATAAGGACTTCATTAAGGCCCATATCTACCCACACACCATCGAAAGAGATGTGCATTATCCCCAATGCACAAAATCAAAACAAAATAACACATAATAGGTCAAAAAACATACTTGGGTGCCTAAGACTTAGTGTTCCTTGGGTTGCCTCACAATTGGTTTTTCACTACTTGTGCCAACATGGAGATATCATTCTAGCATTTGGCATTGGTAACCCCTTCATCTTGGGGAGCTTGAGGAGCTGGAGCGGCCGGAATCTCTTCGGCAGAGGGAGCTCTTTGAGCCACACCCCTTCGTTGAAGTACGATCTATCAGAGCAAAAACCACACGTTAGGGAAGGAAATCTTATTTTAAATCTTTGGTATGACATAGATGATTAAAAAGTAAACCATTTCCTAAAACGCTTCATAGCCCCCCATTCATAGTTGTGGCACATATCACAACCATGAAGAAGACTCTGTTTGACGTGGTGTATTAGATTTCTGAGGACCACTTAAAAATCTAGGGGTTGATACCAAGCTTATCACAATCCAATTCTAGGGCCTTGATGTGACACGATGAATGGTGACCCGAAGGGAGTCCCCAAACAAGCCTATTAAGTATACATGACACATCCTTCATATAGCGGAAACATGAAAGAGAAAGGAGCATTTCACAAAGTATCTAAAGGAAATGTAACTAAGGGAAATCTTCACCATACGCAAGGATAATAAGAGTCAAGCTCAACACAGAACATCCATATCCAACAACACCTCTAGTATGAGTGGAACGGGGGCCAAGGCATCTCCTAGGCTAACCGTCATTAGATAAAAGAAAGTTTAAATAGATAAGTCGTAGTAAAGAATGAAAGTAAAGTGGATGTCGTACCCAAAGTAGAGGTATTATCAATAGCAATCTTCAATGATCTAACTAGCCACATGGAGGACGAGGATGATCCTACTGAAACTCCCCAAAAATGGTAGAAAACATACCTCGAAAAATGCCCATAATCGTAATTTCTATATATCTCAAAATTCATACATGATATCAAAAAATTGGCTTCATATTTGTGATCACAGGGAAAAATTGAGTAGGAAATATGTATAATCTCGATTTTAAAGCAACCAGAGTGAAAACTAATTTTCCAAAAAAATCGATTTCCAAAGCGGATGCATTCCCTGCCCGCGACATGCTAGGGGCATGGATCAGTGTTATTTTGGTTCGCAGTTTTCTATTTCATCTTAAGGATTTAAAGTCTTGGGCTCATGCCCTCCTATGCATAAAAACATCTATACTTAGCCATTTTTCAACTCTATATGACTTAAGACACTCCCCAAACCATCTGTAGCACTTAGCCAAATATTTCATCCAAATACAAGTATCCCACTCATTTCCAGATCTCAAGACCTTCATTAAAGGTTCAAGTTCTCATTCAAATCTTCATGAAGAAAATCCCCAAATTTGAGGTATGTGGGTTTTAACCATTAGGTCCCTTTACCTATGGTGCGTAACCTTTCTTTTTATGTAAATTGCATGTTTCCAAGTTGGATTATCTATGGGTACGTCTTATTACAAATTTAATTATAAACTATGTTTGGATTTCATAAAATGTTGACATTTTAAGCATGTTTTGATCTTTGAATCTATGATCTATTATGAGATTTGATTAAGTGTTTCAAGCTATATTGTATGAGGGTTTTACTATGTGTTAGTGGGTTGATTTACCTTGATATTTGTCACATGATTTCACTCTTGAATTGGATGATATTGAAGTAGCATTACATAAACTCTAAGTGTTTGATAAAATGTCTTGTGAAGGATTCTTGAGTTATTGATGATATATTGCATGACTTGTGAGTCAAGTGGGTTTATGATGATGACGAGGGATGTATGTATGTATTGAATTCATTAGAAGTATCTATAGTGTTGCAAGTCGACCACACTATAATAGGAGGTGACATGCCCGACCACCTTGTGAGGAGGTGAGATGCCTTGAGCACCTTGTCGGGGGGTGACATGTCTGTACTACAACGTTGGGGGTATGTACCTCAATCACATTGTGGGGGGGTGACATGCTCAAACTACCACATTGAGGGGTATGTACTTTGACTACCTTGGCGGGGAGTGACATGCCCGTACTAACACGTCGAGGGATATGTAACTTGACCACCTTGTCGGGGGATGATACGCCTGTACTACCACATTGAGGGGTAAATACCTCAATCACCTTCTAAGGGGGTGACATGCCTTGGATTCCAAGTAATATTTTGCTTGCTCTATGATGATAGTCCCTTCCTACAAATGCAATACATCCTATAAAAGTATACTTCAAAAATTAGGGATTCATGCCATATTATTTTTGTACTTATCATTGCTTACGCTTATGCATTTATATTATTTTTCCAATCAATTTGCATTACATCCTACATAATTAATACATTTAAACGTACTAACATACAATATATTTTGACATGATGTTACCATGTAGGAACTGGAGTTCCTCACGATTATCATTCAGGTGGATAGTTTTGAAATCTTGAAGATAAGATTTTGGTGAGTCCTCAAGTTTGGGGACCCTAGCTGTGCGCTCTTATTTTTGTTATATCTTTATGTTGAATATTGATACTATGAGGGTGAGCCAAGAAAGTGTCTTAGCCCTCTCCCAATCTATGCTAGAGTTGTTGTAGGAACAATTGATGTAATTATGCTATAATCTAGGCTCTTGAATGTTTTATGGTTATCAAAGACTTCCCTTAGTCCCTTTATGCTTATTTATATCTCTTAATGTTGTTATTTTTCTTCGAAGACTGAGGATGTGTGATTCATATGCTAGGAGGCTTGCTCGGGGTTCCTCCTGGTTCCCCGTTTACCGTGTCACTTCTAGGCCCTAGGGTCAGGTTGTCACAAATTGGTATTAGAGCACTAGGTTGTTAATAATCCTCAAAATCCAACACACTGCGTTCAATTAGAGTCTTATTCATGATTTTGAAGTGCACAACTACCATGAGCAAGAGGTTATGAGGCATTTTAGGAAATGTTTTCCTTCGTCATGGTCTATGTCATGATATAGAAGATAAGGTAAGGCGTTCTCCTAATAAATGTTCTTTTCTATTTTAGACCATGCCTTTTCCAAGAGGAATAAGATCCCGTACACACGAGGAACTACTGGCTCCTCCCACTCCTGAAGCTCTTCATGATGGGGGAGAGGCCCATGGAGTGTTCCGGGATGCTATCACTATGTTGGATCATGCTATGACCAACCAAATCAACCAGAGGGCCCAAGCCCCTCATGCTTCTACTCCGGCATCTAGGGTGAGAGATTTTACAAGAATGAACCTACAGGAGTTCTATGGGTCTAAAGTGGATGAGGATCCTCATGAATTTACTGATGAAGTGTATAAAGTGTTTTCCATTATGGGCGTTAGATCGAAGGAGAAAGTGGAGTTGGCAGCGTACCAACTAAAAGGGGTGGCTCAAATTTGGTTCATCCAATGGAAGAAGGAGAAGGGGAACGACAATGTCATCCTTTGGGAAGATTGAAGGAGGCATTTCTTAATCCATTCTTCCCTCTTGAGCTCAGGGAGGCCAAAATGATGGAATTTATAAATATAAAGTGAGGGTCTATGAGTTTGAGGGAGTAGTCCCTCAAGTTCAACCAACTCTCCAATTACGCTCCACAAGTGGTGGCCGAGTTGAGGTCCAGGATGAACAAATTTGTCGGGTGTGTCTGACATGGTTAATGAGGAGTGTCATGCTGCCATGTTGATTGGTCATATGGAATTATCCTATTTCATGACTTATGCCGAATAATTTGAGGGGGAAAAGTTGAGAAAGAGCAGAATGGGTGAGGCCAAAAGGGTCCATCTTGAAGGTGGATTCCAAAATCCTAATGGTAGCCGGTTTCCTCAAGGTCGCAAGTTCCAAGGACAAGCGTCTTACAATGCTCCTAATAGAAGGTTTCCTAATGATAATAAAAGATTCCAAGTTTGAGATGGTGTGGTGCTTAATCCCATGTACCAAAGATGTGGTATGAACCATATTGGGCCATGCATGAGAAACTCAAATGCTTGCTTTGGTTGTAGTGAGGTGGTTCATAAGGTGATTGACTGCTCACGTGTACTAAACAAAGGTAGGGATGGTCGTCCATAAGGCCAAGGTGCAAAAGCAGGTTCAAAGAGAAGAGGAGGCCAACAAGGGGGTGACCCAAGGCACAATATATTCTATGCTCTTCAAGGAAGACAAGGGGTGGATGAGGTGCTCGATGTTGTCTCCGATATGTTAAAAAAATTTTGTTTTGATGAGTATGCATCGATAGACCCGATGCCACTCTTTCTTTTATTAATCCTTTTGTTGACAAAAAGCTCCATGTTAAACCCACATTGTTGTGTAAGCCTTATGAAATGTCTACTCCCGTTGGTGCATCTATTATTGCTAGAAGAGTCTATAGAAATTGTCCCATTTTCTTTTTACGTAAAATCTTGCCTTGTATTTTTTTGAATTAGATATGGTGGATTTTGAAGTCATTCTAGGGATGTATTGGTTTCATGCATATTATGCTTCTATTGATTGTGGAACCCATAGGGTAAAATTCCAATTCCTTATTGAACATATCCTTAAGTGGGAGAATCATGATGTGGTGGTCAAGGGTAGATTCATTTCTTACATTAAAGCCAAAAAGTTGATTTCTAAGGGGTGTCTCTATCCTCTTATGAGGTTTAGGGATGAATAGTCCAAAGTCCTTCACATAAAGTCAGTTTTGGTGGTTAATGAATTCTTTGATGTCTTTCCCGATGAGCTTTCCAGTGTGTCCTTCCCAAAAGGAAAATAAATTTTTGCATAGACCTCCTTCTCGATACTCAACCCATTTCTATTCCCCCATATTGTATGGCCTTGTCAGAGTTCAAATAGTTGATAGAACAATTGAGTAACTCGTTAGAAAAGGTCTTCATAAGGCCTAGTGAATCACCTTGGAGTGCATTGATGTTGTTTTTGAAGAAGAAGGATAGTACTCATAGAATTTGCATTGACTACAGACAACTTAATAGGGTCACTATAAAGAATAAGTACACTTTACCAAGGATTGATGACATTTTTGACCAACTTCAAGGGGATAGTCACTACTCTATGATTAATCTTCAATCTAGGTATCACCAAGTGAAAGTGAAGGAGTGTAACATTCCCAAGACGGCCTTATGGACTAGGTATGGACACTTTGAGTTTATATTTATGCCCTTCGGGTTGACTAATGCACCGGCTATCTTCATAGATTTTATGAACAGGGTCTTTAAATCTTACCTTGATTTGTTTGTGGTGGTTTTTATTAATAATATCTTGATCTATTCCCATAGTGTGGAGGAGCATATGGATCACTTGAGAGTGGTCTTTAAAATCTTAAGAGAGGAGAAGTTGTATGCTAAATATGAAAAATATGAGTTTTGGTCGAAAGACGTTTCTTTCCTTGGTCATGTGGTTTCGGGTGATGGCATTAAAGTAGATCTTAAAAAGACTGAGATGATAAGAAATTTGCCTTGACCTTTGACTCCATCGGACATTCGAAGCTTCTTGGGTTTAGCGGGTTATTACCGAAGGTTTGTGAATGGGTTCTCTTCTATTGCTTCTTCTATAAGTAAGTTGACACAAAAGAAGGCAAAGTTTGTTTGGACTAATGAATGTGAGAAGAGTTTCTAAACCTTTAAAGATAAACTTGTCTCTGCTCCTATCTTGTCTCCACAGAAAGGGTCATAAGGGTTTGTTGTGTATTGTGATGCCTCAAGAATTTGTTTGGGTCGTGTTTTGATGCAAAATGGTAAGGTGATAGCGTACGCCTCTAGATAACTTAAGGTGCAAGAAATGAATTATCCTACCCATGATCTTGAATTGGCCGCCATGATATTTGCTTTGACAATTTGGCGTCATTACTTCTATGGTGTTCATGTTGATGTGTTCACCGATCATAAAAGCCTTCAATATGTGTTCACCCAAAAAGATCTTAACTTGAGACAAAGAAGGTGATTAGAGTTTCTTAAAGATTATGATATGAGTGCGCATTATCACCCCCGCAAAGCTAATGTTGTAGCCAATGGTTTAAGTACTGTATATATGGGTAGTCTAGCTCATGTTGTTGATAGTGGAAAATAGGTGGCCAGATAGGTTCATCGGTTGGCTAGATTAGGGGTTACGTTAGACGAAGTGGATAATGGTGGTGTAATGGTTGTTGATGGTTCTAAGTCTTCATTGATTGAGGTGGTAAAGGCTAAACAAGATCTTGACCTCGGCTTGCTAGAGTTGAAGGCCTTGGTGAAAGAAGGTAAAGTGGAGGTTTTCTCACAAGGGGGAGATAGTGCCCTTAGGTACCAAGGTAGATTGTGTGTGCCTATTGTTGATGACTTGGGAAAGAAGATTCTAAATGAGGCTCATAATTCTCCCTATTCTATTCACCCCGGTTCAACAAAGATGTATAGAGATTTGAGAGAGGTGTATTGGTGGGATAGTACGAAGAAAGACATTGCCATGTTCACATCCGAATATCACAATTGCCAATAAGTAAAATCCGAAGATCAAAGGCTAGGTGGCCTAGCCTAAGATATGGAGATTTCTACTTGGAAGTTGGAGGAAATTAATATGGATGTTGTGGTTCGGTTTCCTAAGACTAGAAAGTATTTCGATTATATTTGGGCTGTGGTTGATAAAATGACAAAGCCAGCTCATTTTCTACCATCAAAAACTACTTATGGTGCTGATGATTGTTCCAAATTTTATATTCATGACTTGGTTAGATTGCATAGGGTGGCTCCGTCGATCATATCGGATCAGGCTGCTCAATTCACTTCTCAAATTTGGAGATGTTTCCAAAGAGGTGTTAGTACTAAGGTTAAACTTAGCATGACCTTTCACCCTCAAACGAATGGGCAATCAGAAAGAACTATCCAAACTCTTGAGGTTATTCTTAGAGACTCTATTTTGAAGTTTATGGGTAGTTGGGATGAACATCTTCCGCTCATTCGATATACTTACAACTTAGCTATCATTCAAGAATTGGTATGGCTCCTTTTGAGGCTTTATATGGTAGGAATTATAGGTCCCTAGCTGGATGGTTTGAGGTGGGGGAGATGGCGTTGTTAGGCTTTGATTTGGTTATAGAGGCCATTGAGAAGGTGAAGTTGATAAGGGAGAGATTGAAAACATCCCAAAGTCGGCAAAATTCTGATTCGGATGTGAGGAGAAGGAATATTGAATTTAAGATTGGTGAATAGGTCTATATGAAGGTCTCACCCATGAAGGGTGTGGTCCGGTTTTGCAATAAAGGTAAATTGAGTCCAACATTTTTGGGTCATTATAGAGTGTTAAGAAGGATTAGTAAGGTGGCTTATGAGTTGGAGTTGCCCATTGATATGAATATGGTTCATCCGGTCTTTCATGTATCCATGTTGAGGAAGTGTGTGGGTGACCCAAGTGCCATTGTACCTTTGGAAGTTGTGGGTATAGTGGAAGATAATTTGACTTATGAAGAGGTTCTGATAGAATTCTTGGATGGACAAGTGAAGAGCTTGAAGACCAAGTATGTAGGTTCTATCAAGGTCCATTGGAGGAACTAACAAGAGGAGAGTGACACATGGGAAGCCGAGGCGAACATGCAAAACCAATATCCCCATCGCTTCCACCCTACTCAAGGATAATGTACTAATTTAAATACCCTATGTAATTTCAAGTCTTAAGTTTCAACCCCTATGTCATTTGCATGCATTCATGTTTGTGTTGACAAGTTTATGGTGATTTTTACACTTATGTTGAGATTTTTGAAATAATGTTTAAATGCATTTGTTGCATTCATGTGTTGGCCTAAAATCATCTAGATTACTTCTCTTATTTATGCTTTTTTGACATTCGGGGATGAATGTTCTCAAGGAGGGGATATTGAAACACCCCAAAAATGCCCGAAAATATGCCTCGAAAAATGCCCATAGTCATAATTTCCATATATCTCGAAATCCATGCATGATATTGAAAATCCAATTTCATTTTCCTAATCAGGGGGAAAAATTGAGTTGTAAATGGGTATAACCCTGATTTTAGAGCAACCGCAGCAAAAAATATTTTCTAAAAAAAGCAATTTCTAGAGAGGATCCATGCCATGGCCGCGATGCGCCGGGGTCGCGGATCAGTGTTATTTTTTATCCTAGTTTTCTGTTTCAGCCTAAGTTTTTGTGGTTTTGGGCCCATGGCCTCCTACGCGTAAAAATATCTTTACTTAGCCATCTTTCAACTTTATATCACTTTAGACATTCCCAAAACCCTTTCTAACGCTTAGCTAAATATTTCATCAAAATTCAAGCATCCCAACTCATTTCGGATCTCAAGACCTTCATTCAAGCTTCAAGTTCTCATTCAAATCTTCATCAACAAAATCCCCAAATTTGAGGTATATGGATTTCAACCTTTTGGTCCTTTCACTCATGGTACCCAACTTTTGTTTTTATGTAAATTGCATTTTTCAAAGTTGGATAGTCTATGGGTATCTCTTATTACGAATTTTATTATAAGCTATACTAGTAGACCCATTTAGTTCGATTTATCATGAAATCCACCTCGAAATGGGACAGGTTCCTATAAGGGGTTATTTCTCCGAAAAGGGATGGGTTCCCATAAGGGGGGTTTCTTCTCCGAAATGGGACGCACTTCCGCAAGGTGAAGGATAGTTTACCTTGGCAAGTAGACTACCTCTTTACTGATGAGGGGTAATCATCGATATTCGAAGTTGTAGCTCGCTTGGTATTAATTTTGTTTGTTAGGGTCTCTTCCCATACATGTTTTATGTTCTATGCAAGTTGAATGATTTACCAGCATATTTTACTTTAAGCATTGATCATGCATGCCATATTGAGATTACACTTATCTATTGGTTATTATTATGGATTTTGACTATATTGGCTTACGTCTTGTTGTATTGAATACTACATACTTAGTACATTCAAACGTATTCACACATACTTTATGACTACGTGATATTACCATTGAGGGACCAGAGCATCATTTGATCATCCTCCACGTGGCTAGTACTATCCTTTGAAGCAAACTTTGGTGACTCCTCAAGTCCGAGGACACTATTTTTATTACTCTTGTTATCTTGAGACATCTTTTTGTTGAACATTTGCTGCTAAGAGGGTGAGCTTGGAAAGTGTGTTGGACCCTGCTCCATTCCATGTTAGAGTTGTTTGATATTATGATGTACTTATTCTTGAGCTTGATTCTTTTAAACTTTAATGATCATCGAAAACTTCCCTTAGTCTCGTTTCCTTTTTATAATATCTCATGTTGTTGTTTACTTTGCTTCTGCGACCAAAAATGTGTGATTAATATGCTAAGAAGTTTGTTTGGGTCCCTTCAGCTTCTCATTTGCCATGTCACGTCTAGGCCCTAGACTTGGGTCATGATAATGTAACCTTTTGTAATTAATTTTCAAGCCTTAAGGCAAGAAACAAACCTACCATTGATTAACGAATTATGACCTTCTCAATCAAAAGCAGGTTCATTAGGAAATTGTAACTTAATATAATGAGTCCTGCAATCAGTGAATGCATGGTACGTATGTAGCTAATCCATTCCAAGAATGACATCAAAATCCACCATGTTAAGTTAGACAAAATCATAAGGCAACATTTTATACGATATAGATATGGGGAAGCCCTTATATACTCTTTTAGCATCAATGGACTCATCAACTTGGGTAGATACCTCAAAAGGTCCACTCTATAATTCAGGACACACGTGATGCTTATTAGCAACAAAAGGTCATAGAACTAGTTGCAATAAACCTTTAACGTACCAGTGACAATATCAGGCACCTCCTCCGCTCATTGCCTCCCTTTAAGGTCATTGAACTTGTTATGATGTGGAGCACTCAATAGTTGGACGCCTTGTGACCTTCGATCTATATGAGCACCTTGTTCTTGAGGATGATCATCCTTACCTCTGATTGGAGCATAGGGGCGATCAAAAATCTTGTGGCTTACTCTTCCACCGCCATTGCAAACATTTAAATCCTTCAAGAATTTTCCACCATGATTTATTCCGCAGTTTAGGCTCTTTGGGAGACTCATCCCACCAACACCACCTTGGACCTTAAGGTTAGACACCCTATCATTACGGAACCTTTTGTTTGAGAATTGAAGGAACCTTGGCCTTAGAATTTGTGACCTTGCTGGGAATGGCCACCCTTAGCACCTTGAGAACTACCATCATTCTAAGCCCTTTGGAAGTCACCACTCTTTCTCTTCCAAAGCTCTCTACTTCGAGTTGCACGACATATTTAATGACCTAATACGAGTCCATATCACCCACAATCATAGAGGTGTTGTCATGACCCAAGACTAAGGCCTAAATGTGACAAGAAAAATAGGAAGCCCGATGGAAACCTAAATAATCCTCTTAGCAAATCGTTTGCACATCCTTGGTTTCATGGAAATAATAAAAGATAATTAAGCAAATAACAAATGATTTGTAAGGAAAGAGGGGTTTTGAACTCACATTATGGGGATGCTATAAGAAAGTGGATAAATAAGAATCACATATCAAATAAGTCTAAGGTACGGGTTTGTATGATTCACGTTATGGGGGCATTTAGGGACTTGGGACTTTCATCACTTTCCACCATAATCAATAGCATCACATAAGGTATAGGGTCTACCAGATAAGTCTCCATAAAATCTCAACATCAAATATAGGTACATAGTGTAGTATCAAACAACACCTCTAAGCATGAATAGCACGGAGGCCAAGATGTGTGTAAGGCTCACCCTCAAACTAGTAAGTGAATTGGAATAAAGTCTCAACATAAGCAAGATAGAAACCGGATATTATCCCCGAACTAGAGGACTCACCAACCCTCTTCTTTCAATAATCCAAAGCTAACCACGTGGAGGATATCGATGAGCACCGTCCCTACATGGTGAAATCATGTAGGCATAGAGTATGCATTAGTACTTGAAATATATTAAGTATATATGGTGCAATGCCCACATAACCTGATGATAGGATACAAAAAAACCTTGTAAAAGATTGGTTGGGCTTGTGGGAAGGAAGGTTCCCACAATCAAACCCACAAAACACGATGATAGGATATAGAAAAACCTTGGAAAATGATGAGGAATTCTGAACCCTAGCTTGCACCTTCTTACTTGAAGCCTTGTAGGAACTTCAGAGTATTTAAGTGGGTTTAGAGACTTATGGATTTTGGAATAAGGAAGAATGAGATGTATTAGGGTTATGTAAACTAATAAGAAACATAGATGGGGTCAAAATGACGTAGTTTGGACTTTGAAGAAAGAGGAAAGGTCAAATTTAACGTTTTTAAAATCTTGACCGGATGGGTCTGTGAGTCCCCATCTAAAGACCGTAGAGCACTCTAGAAGCCGTACATGACATTTCATAAGCTAAAGGTCCTAAAATTTGGGTTACAAGAATTTGTCATAAAACTCCTATTGTAGGATCTATGACTCGTAGAGTGATTTACGAGTCATAAAATGAGTCGTAATTCAAACTTTTAGAAAGATCCAAGTTTCACCAAGTCTTCTAGATTCTATGAGACCTACTTTATGGGTTGTACTCCAACTTACGAATCATAAACCCCTTCATAAATATTAATATCCAAATTTATCTCAAGCTTATTTCGTGTCTCTCTCCTATCCCTTAACTGGGTCTTACAGTTATAGTGTAATTCTTTTGGGCTGTATTTAGGGCTTTGTTGGTATCGTATATGCGATGTAATATCTTCTCCTAGCGCGGTCCCAATACTGCACCTAGCATAACCCTACTTGCATCACACATGCTTTTAAAGGGCCTATACCAGTTTAAGGGCTATAGTGATTAAGGCTTTGAAGCATGCATCATCAAACACAACTTAGAGTATTTCTCTAATAATTTTAACAGGCGTGCAATTTTAGCATAATCTAGAATTCTGCATACCCCAAGAAAATCCTCACCCTCTTTATTGAGATAGGTGGTAGGAGCTTCTCGATCACCTCTACTTTAGCTATATCAATCTCAATTCCTTTTCTAGATATCTTGAACTACAACACAATTCCCTCTTTCACTATAAAGTGACACTTTTCCTAATTCATCAATAGATGGATCTCCTCGCGTCTTTACAGAAAAATATGTAGGTGTTTCAACAAATCCTCAAATGAGTATCCAACCACACTAAAGTCATCCATGAAGACTTCAATAGTTTCTTCTACCATGTCTGAGAAGATGGCCATCATATATCTCTGGAATGTTGTTGGGGCATTACACAACCCTAATGGAATCCTCTTGAATGCAAAGGTTCCATAGTGGCATGTAAATGTCATCTTCTCCTGATCCTCTAGAGAAATGGTGATCATATTCTAGCCTGAATAGTTGTCAAGAAAGTAGTATCAACCCTGTCCAGCTAGTCGATCCAACATCTATCCATAAATGGCATAGGGAAATGATCTTTTCTCGTGAAGCATTGAGTTTCCTATAATCTATACATACTCTACATCCTATGACTTGCTGCATCAAGATTAACTCATTTTTGTCATTTGGTACAACTATGATATCTTCTTTCTTTGGAACACACTGCACTGGACTCACCATTCACTATCTACAATCTGGTAGATTACTCCTGCATCCAACCATTAGATGGTCTCTTTACGCATAGCTTCTTGCAAAGGAAGGTTGAGGCGCCTTTGGTTCTCAATGTTTGGCTTATAGTACCTGACTAGATGGATTTTATGTGTACATACCCCAGGATCTTTACAAATAATATCAATAATTCTCCATCTAATGGCCTTATTGAATTGTTTAAGAAGGGCACCATCACAAGGGCACTCACTTGCTCATCGTTAAAGTCCATATCAACTATGACCGACAAAGTGTTATTGGCTCCCATAAATGAATACCTCAGATGTGATAGAAGGTCCTTTAATTCTGACACTGGTGGGTCATCTATGGAGGGATTTGTGGTTGGTGACTCCTAATTATACAAATCTAGCTATAACTTACTTTGGTGCATAGGACCATAAGACACCCCTAGAGCATTCACTGTCTCCTCAGAGTCTGGGAAACCATCATTGTCGAAGTTCATCAGCACTACCTCCAAAGTGTCAATACCCAATCTTACTTCAAGTAGTACCTCTGTTTAGCATCATGAACAGTGTTGAGAACAAAAACTACTCACACATCACTATCTTTCCTTTCTTGTTGACAAACATTGAACACGACCTCATCTTTCCCAAATTTGAGCTTGAGTTGGCCTTTCTCCATATCCACCAAGGTGCATCCAGTAGCTAAGAAAGGACTTCCCAAGATGATAGGGACTTCAAAATTGACCTCACAATCAAGGATCACAAGTCTGCAGGGAATATAAACTTTTCATCTTTGAACAATACATCATACAGTATCCCCAAAGGCTACTTCACCGTGCGATCCACCATCAATAACCGTATGCTAGTTAGTGTAGGGGATCCTAATCCATGATTCTTATATATTGCAAAAGGCATCACATTAATGATGGCGAGAAAGTGCTTGAATTTGCCTTCCTCTTCCCTCATTTTGATTCCTTGATGGAAGGGAGGAGGAGGCCTAGGAATGGGCTTCAACCTCTATGGTGCATCAGAAGCTTTACTCACCCCATCCTTTCATTGATCATCTCCTTTATCTATATCCATTATCACAACTATCTCCTCTCAAACATCTTCTGCATCAGTCGGTAAGGGAGGATCAATAGTGCTCTTGTCACCCTGAGTAGTGATCATTGTACACTTCCCATCATTTTTAGGATTTTGAACTGTATTACTAGGTTATGCACCCCTTTGTAGCTGATTAAGTTTAGTCGACACTTGACCAAACTATTGTTCTAGTTGTTTGATAGTCGCAGGGTGAGAGTCTATTTTTTGATTAATACTTAAAATCTTTGATTTCATGCACCTTGGATTCTCATTCTATGTCTCATCCTTCTTCAATAGGTGATCAAACAGCTCCTCAATTATGGAACTGCTTGCACCTGCATCGCAGTTATGTGGTGTCATATGAGGACCATTTTTGATACCTTCTCTGTGACCTTAATCTTCATTTGGACCCTCGCTCCTATCATAATAACCTTCATGTTTATTGCTATAAGCTCAAACTCTATTAAATTTACAACCTTTGTTTCCTTGTCCTTGGCACAAATAATCCTGATTGGACCCTTAGACATTGGTCCAAAAAACCCCGTCTGATCAGCAACAAAACATGTGTCCTCATCATAGTATGGCTTCTTGTACATAGGTGCACGTGGAGGTTGATGAACCACTATGTTCATTCTCTCTTGGCTCTGCTTCATCATCACCTCTTTATCTGTGCGAATCTAAGCCAAGCTATTATATGATTTCTTCATTAATTCTGCCTTACGCTGGACCCATACTAATAGAACAAAAACTCCTAGTGGATGCTCTATCTCACTGCCCCAGGCATAATTTGTCTTGAACACTCTTTCCATTCGCTCTTCAATTATTGGAAATGGTTGATCTAGAAATATGCCCCCCATGATAGTGTCACCACTGGCCTGATTATCTCATCAAGCGAACGGTAGAAGATCTCCAACAAGATGTTATCAAGTATTTTGTGATCTAAGATACTCCTTAGACATTTTGTGAACCACTCCCAAGTAGTGCTTATCAAATCACCAGGAAGTTGCCCGAAGTTGTTGATCTGGTCCTTCAACTTGAGCTTCTTCTATCTAGGGGAGTACCTCTCCAAAAATGCCTTCTGTAAGTCTGTCCAACTGGTAATTGACCTCTACAGGAGCTCAAATAACCATAATGCAGCATTTCCCATTGTCTCTCAAATAACCATAATGCAGCGCTGCCCGTAAGAGACAATTGGAATACACGAAGTCCCTCATCATCCATAGACATATTTTGTGTTCCTATCACACTCTGTCAGATGAATGCCATATTGCATAGGTTGATATGAGGATCTTATGATGGTAAGCCCGCAAATAGCCCACGGTTCTATAGTATCTGAAGTAACCCACTCAAGACTCTGAACTTTGTGTGTGCCGCTAGTGGTGGCAATGCAATAGCTCCAGTCACTTCTATAGCCACAACATTCAACCTTTACTGATTCCACTAGTAAGTATTGGCGCTAAAATCTTGAGGCTGTGGAATAATATCCTCAAGAGGAGGTGGGTTCTCATTCTCAGGATCCTCATTGTTATTCCTATTCAGAGATGTATTGGTCGTGTTGCTGGCATTATATTGGGCTATTGTTATTAATGTTCTGTAGATCTCTAGGTCAACAAATTTAAGGGATTGCCTTGACTCCGAGTGTTAGGAACACGTTATACCTACACCCTGAAAAAGAACAAAAATAACAAACAAAAGTACAATAAGCAAACTAAGGATTAACACTCAAATTACTAATGAATTTACTGAGTTTGGCTCTACTCCCAGCAGTGGCACCAAAATCTTTATGTCACCCAAGTTACACCTCCTTTTTAGAGGATAAAGCAGTTGTTGTCTAGATATATAACCTAACCAAGGTTAGGGTCAAACCCACAGGGAATATGTATAATAAAGAAAACCCACCAATTTGCAATCTGAATAATTAACCAACTTAATACCCCAAAGGGGGGTTTGCAATTATCAATTAGAAAGATAAGCTATTTATCCTTTACCAGAGAGAAGTCAATAATGGAGAAAAACAAGGGTATTGTGTTTCCCATGATTCCCCAACTTACTGTCACATGATAAGCTAATTCTTTTCTAGTGTATAGCATGCATGACGGTAATTTAAGTTAACCAAGCCCTTCGGTTAAAGGTGAGAGCTGCATTTCCCTATATGACTTGGACCATCTCCATAGTTTGCATTACTAATCATTATCTATTAGCCCCAGTACAACCTCACCTTGGCCCAGTTTGCTTGATTAGACGAGAACACATCAATCGAATCATGTTAATTAATCCTTTTTCCTATTCATTACAACCTTGTTTAGTCAGTAACACTATGAAGGTCATTATATAGAACACTACTAGAAAATGTGCAAAATGAAGAGAATTAACTAATACATGCAGATACACTGAAAAAACCCAAAAAGTGCTCGAAAATGTGCATCAAAAGCACCTGAACCATAATTTCCTTATATCTAAAAATTCGTGCATGATATCAAAAATTCAACTTCATATTCTTTATCAGAGGATCAAATTGAGTGGGAAATGGGTCTAATCTTAATTTTAGAGCAAATGAACCATAGTTTTATTTTTCAAAAATTTTGATTTCTAGAATCGATCCACGATGGTGCCGCAAATGCAGCCATCGTGGACCTGTGTAAATTTTTCCTCAATGACAGGTCCACATCCTGGATTAGACATGGACCTGCGTATTTTGTTGCCATTGATTAATTTATCTCGGCCCAAGGCTTTTGGCCCTTAGTCCTTGGGCCTACACATTCCCATGTATGAGAATACATATATTTAGCCATATTTTTTACCCTCATATTAATCAAGACATTCTCAAATACTCTCTCAAACACTTAGATAATATTTCATATCAAAATTCCAGTGTGTAAATCTCTTATGGATCTCAAGGAATTCATCCAATCTTCAAGTCGCCTTTCAAATATTCTTTAAGAAATTCTCCAAAGCTAAGGTATGTGTGTTTCAACCAATAGGCCCTTTCACCCATTGTACCAAATATTCATCTGTACCTAAATTGCATGATTTAAAGTTGATTTACTCATGGAACTTACTTATTATGAATTTCACGTAATACTATGTTGGGGTTTCATGAAATTGTGACTGTTTTAGTATGTTTTGAGCTATGAATCTAAGATCTATTATGAGATTTGATGAAGGATTTTGATGTACATTTCTTGAGGGTGTTACCAAGTATATATTGATGGTTTTACACTAAATTTTTGAGAATGATTCCACTCTTGAGTTGCATGATTTCACACTAGCATTATACACCCGCCAAGTGTTTGACAAAACGTCTATTTATGGTTTCTTGAGGAATTAAATGTCCAGTGCATGTCTTATGAGTTGAATGAATTTATACTGATGAAAGTGATGTATATATATGATATTCTCATATATAGTGTTGTAAATTGACCATGCCCTACTTGGGGGGTTAAGAGCCCCAGTAACAATGTCAGGGGTTAGTACCTTTATCATTGTGTTGGAAATTGACAAATGTAGTTGTTTAGCCATTTTTTTTTCATTTCTAATCTTATTATGTTATTTAATTGCTTGCATGACTAATGATGTGCAACAATATGTTAAGAGGCTTGTTTTGGGGTCCATTCAAGTTCCTCATTCGTCGTGTCAACTCTAGGCCCTAGTCTTAGGTCGTGACATACACCTTCCAAGAATCATGAATTATTTGGTTTTATTATTAGCTCTTCATTGTTCCCACAAACCTAATTACGAATTTATCTATTCATGCTATATGTAGGTTGATGTGCTGTCAAAATACAACACTTTTGATGTCTAATACATAACATTTTTTTTGTTCACAGCACAATATTTACAGTCTTTATGTGTTTTTTATTTAGTTTTGCAAGAAAATAGGATTTCATGACTTTGGGGCTAAATTGTAGCAAATTTATAGTGTTTGATGGTTTACGAGACCTTATATGAGTCATAGAGCATTCTGTGAGTAGTAGAGTGGGTTTCGTGAAGATTCAAGTGAAAGATGAGATCTGAAGTTTAGCTATAAGAGACCTCTATAAGAGTCATAGAGTATTCTGTGGGTTGTATAGATGGGTTTCGTGAAGATTTCTAGTGAACGACCAGTTGAAGTAGTTGTAGTCAACGAGACGTAAATAAGATTCGTAAAATAGTTTATGAGTCATGAAGATGTTTCGTGGAGTTGAAGTCCAAGGTCTTAAAAGCTGATCACAAGACCCCGATTATGACTCGTAGAAGATACTATGAGTCGTAAATAGGTTTGTAGAAAGTCACCAACCAGTTTTTCTTTTTTTTTAGAAGTTAATTGTAATTACTATAAAAAGTACTTTTAGGTAAATTTTCGGAAGAGTACAGTAGCGAACGTCATTAGATAGTACTTGTAGAGTTTAGTACTTGGAGACCTCAATATTTGGAGTAAAATACAATTGAATATTAATTTGATCTTACATCTTGTGATTCAATCAATATTGGATTTTCTTGATTCTCAATTCAATTGGATAAGTGTTTAATTATGTTTTCTCAATTCAAAATTTCTTCATGTACCCATAGCATGAGTAACTACATCTACAGCTATAGTTGTGGGAACCATCAAGATCTAACAAAGTAGACATAAATATTTTACAATTCTTTTATCGGGTATATGCATGTATTAATCAATTCTCTTCATTTTGCATGTTTTCTAGTGGTTGCCAACATTAAAACTTGCCTACTGTTACCTTCCCGATCCAAGTGGTAATGAATAGAAAAAGATATTGATTAACAAGATTATATGATGTATTCTCATCTAATCAACCGAACTAGTGCAAGGGGAGGTTGACTAGGCCAAGTCACATAGTGCAATTCACCTCTCGCCTGGACCAATGGGTTTGGTGAACTTTAAATCATTGTCCTGCATACTATACACTTTATTTGAATTGGTTTATTTGAGGATGCTAAGTTAGGGGATCATGGAGAACATAATATCCTAGTTGCTCTCCATTATTGATTGTCTCATGTGATTGTTAGTTTAGTTTATTTTCTTTTTGAACATTGAAAACCCCTCCCATCTCGGGAATTAAGTTGGTTAATTACTTGAATTTCTCATTGATGGATTTTCTTTGAGTCTACACATTCCATTGGGTTGAACTCTAACCTTGTTTAGGTTTCATATCTTGACAATGACCGTTTTATCCTCTAAAAGGAGGTGTAACTTGGATGATATCAATGACGTTTGCCCCATTGCTAGGGCATACGGCTAAACTTAAGTTGATTTATTATGTAATTTGAGTCTTAATCCTTAGTTCCCTTTATTTTACTTTTATTTTTATTTTTGTTTTTGTTTCTTTGCAGGGTAGACTAGTAGTGTGTGCCCAACACTAGGAGTCAATGAATTCCCTTAACTTCACTTAATCCTGAGATCTAAAGAATTTCTAGTAGAATGGCCCAATAAAATGTCAACAACGCATCTAGTGTAGCTTTGAACTAAAATTACGACGATGAGAATCCACCTTCTCTGGAGAACGATCTACAACCTCTACAGTTTGATGCCAATGCTTACTAATAGAATCATTATAGATTGAACACCATGGCTATGGATATTACCGGGCTATTGCGGTGCCACCACTACTGGCTGACGCAAAGTTCACAATTTCAAGTGGGTAGGATCCACATAGTCACTAGCACAATGTTGCATTTGTTTGTAAGAGTGTGATGGGGACACAAAATCTTTCCATGGATTTTGTGGGACTTCATGTTTACCCATTATCTCTTATGGGAAATGCTGCGTTATGGTTATCTGAGCTCGGATAAAGTTCCATCACTAGTTGGGAAGATTTGCAGAAGGCCTTTTAAGAGAGATACTTCCCTAGATCGAAGTGCTCAAATTGAAGGATCAAATCAACAATTTTGAGAAACTTCCTGGTGATTCGATTAGTACTACTTGGGAGTGACTTACTAAGTGTTTGAGGAGCATGTCTGACCACAAGATAGTTAATGATACTTTGGTGAAGATCTTCAAACATTCCCTTGATGAGAATGCTAGGCTTGTGTTGACACTATTATGAGGAATATGTTTCTAGATCAATCATTTACATGGATTGTAGAGCGTATGGAGCAAGTGGTTAAGACGAATCATATATGGAGGCAACGGGATAGATCTTCAACTAAGGGTTCATATGTTGTGAGTGTTGGTTTAGAGAAAGCCAAAATTAATGGGGATATTATTCAACAACTTGCTCAGTTTTGCATAAGCAGGGATGTAGCTATCAAGCAAAACTAAGAAAGAGTAAATGCAGTAGTTTACCAACCTCCACATGCACCCATGTACGAGGATCCATATTTTGAGGACGATGCTTGTTTTGTGGATGAACAGATAGGGGGTTTTCGAACTAGTGCCCAAGGTCCAATAAGTACTGTTGATGCTAAGGTCAAGGAAACCAATGTCGGAACTATGGTAGAGATAGAGCTTATAAAATAATCGAGGTGGTTATTTTGATAGGAATAGGATTCTCGAAGCATATTAAGGTAGAAAAGAGGTTCCAAAAACGGTCCATATATACCCCACATAACCGGGACATAGGTGGAAACAATTCCAGAATTGAGGAGATGTTTGATCTCTTGTTGAGGAAGGCCAAGACACTAGATGAAACTCTAAAGGGCATGAAATCTGATATTTCAAGTATCAATCAAAAGATAGAGTCTCATTTTATGAGCTATTAAATAGCTTGAACAATAGTTTGGTCAAGTGTCAACTCAGTTGAATTAGCGTTAAAAGGGTAAATTGCTTAGCAACAAGGTGCAAAATCCAAAGAATGAAGTGCAATGTATGGTGGTTACTACTAGAGGTGGTAAGATCATTATTGATCTTCCTATTCTAGTTGAGGTAGGAGATGTTCATGAGAAGATAGTTACAAATTAGGATGTGGTTGAAGGAGATGATTGGGTCAAAGATGGGGTAGGTTAGGTAGCTAAAGAGCCATTTAATGGTGGATCTAATGGTGAAGAATCCTGTAAGGATGCTCAATCATATGTTGGTAAAGTTGTAAAAATTCATATTCCCTGTGGACTTTGTGATTCTATACTATGCGGTTGATTTTGAAGTTCCAATCAGCTTAGGAAGACTATTCGTAGCCACAGGATGAGCTCTAGTGGATATGGAAGCCTGCCAACTCAGGTTTAGATTGAATGATGAAGAATTTGTCTTCAGTCAATGAAGGATCCAGAAGAGCTCAAGAGTGAGGTTTGGGCAATTGGTGAAGTCTAGTAGCCAATTTCTCTAAGTCATGTCGCGAATAATAAATTAGGAACTACTTTGAGGCAACCAAAGGTTTTGGATGATATTTTATAGTTATAGGTTAATTTTTAGTTTTTGGATTTATAATTAGCTGTTTTGTTGTGTTTCGATTGTTATTTTTAACATTGGCTTGGTTGCATTTTGCGTAATTGTGTATTTCATGAAGAGTATACAGGTACAGGATTAAGTCAGCAAATTTGTTGCGAAAAGCATCAAGTTCAGTTACTATGAATGGGCTTACATGTCATATTGTGCTTAACGACACGTAATGCCATCTCGTAGAGATTTCCACTAAGCACGATAATTGTGCACTCTAACCCATGAGCCAACTTTACTACTTGTAGACCAATCTATGATTCACGAATAGGGTTTGTGGAACTCTGCTAAGATTCTAATTTTTTCCAACTGTTGAAGTGTCTGTGAAACCAAGACTTACGAGTCGTAGACCCATCTACGACTCATAATCGAGGTTTCGTAGACCCAAGTCCAGTAATTGTAATAGTCAACCTGGTAAAGTATAAAAGAAAGGGGTCAAATTATTTTTACCCCTATTTCACCTAATTGACAAGCAATTCCCCAATTTGACCCTTCCACTCTATTTTTCGATCAAATTCCTACCATATTGACCATTGTCTGGTGAGATTTCTGACACCTAGGGTTTCTTTATCTTTTATCCTCTCTCTCGCTTCTTTAAGTTCATCTCAACTTGTGGTAAGTTCTTCCATTTATTTTAACCTCTAATTTACCTTGGTCTTAATGGTTTGATGGGTTTGATGTTGAACCACGAAACTCCTGTTAAATTTCAATTGTATCTATGAAATAGGATTGCCATGGATTGAAATGAATATTTGAATCCTGAAATTGGGAATATTTTGGCTTTGTCATTGCTTACTGCTTGTGCCTGTTGGATCAGTAACTATGATCGTTTGAATAATATTGCATAAATTATAATTGTGAATTGGTGATGCGCAACTTAGGTACATGCTAATTTTAATGAATATAGGGTAAAATATAGGTTATTCCATATTTAATCCTTCTAGATGGGGTGAATATATATGGAAATCATGATGGGGGATATGGCTGTAGGACTGGAATCATGTGAGTGCTTGTATGCTTGTTTCGATGCTATTGATTAAGTGTTAAATATGCTCTTAGGGTCTGTGTGATGGATTTAGAAAAATAAGGTATCTAAGATTTCTTGTTCACGAGAGTTTATTATGACTCGTACATTACTCTACGAGTCGTAACTGCCCCTCGTGGGAAATTCTTGAAATATTATATTATGATTATTCATCATATGGGACCTTCTATGAGTCATAGGTCAATTTTTGACTCGTGGATAGGTCTCATAGACCCCTGCCTGATTTTTAATTACTCCTTAGAATTTTGTACGACCCCAGTCTATGACTCGTAAAACACTTTATGAGTCATAACTAGGATTCATAGATTGTGCCAGTGTCAAAAAGTATTCTGAAGCAATGGTCTACCAGAGTACTTTGTGACTCATAGTGCTCATTACGACTCATAAAGGGGCTTTCATAGAACCCTTCTGTGACTAATTCAAATAACATTTTGCATTTTATTTCTTGATTCTTGGGGATAACCATGGTGTTCTTATATCTATCTTTCATATATTATGGCTCCAAAAGGAAATCGCTTGAAGATTGAGGCCTTTAGGAAAAGCCCATTGATGAGCCTACTGATGATGAGTGGATCCCCCTGCCAAGTGGATCACTAGAGATCTATGATGTCACATCAGACCCTGAAGCTGAGGTACCATAGACCAAAGCTGCGCATACTCAGGCTCAGGATGATAGCCTTTCCCAGTTTGAAGAGGAAAGTAGTTAGGAGACTGGGAGTAGCATGCCCTAGATGACAAGATAAGCAGAGGACTCTAGTTCTAAGTAGAGCTCTGAGGACAGAGGAGATGCTGATTCCTTCATCGTACTATCTTATTCATTAGCGTCAGATGTTATTTACACACCAATGATGCATCAAGGGAATGGAGGCTATACTCTTAGAGCGTATGCAGCCCAAGGAATGGGGCAAGCCTACCAGTTCTATATATGAGAAGCCTCAGGTCATTGATGATGGACTGAGCCATGGCCCAAGTCTGTAGCACATGATGATATGATATGAGTTGATATGGGTGACAAAGTCATTTGGATGATACTTTGGCATTAGTGAGGCAGTTTTATGCATCTAACGCAACCATGATGCAGTGTAGTCTTCCCAAGGGGAAGAGGCCTAATACTCAGCTAGATTGAAATTGACACGTATGAGAGGTTGGAGGGTCAACATTTTTGAGGTGATGATCTACTATATGCTTGTTAGTCTTAAGTACCGAGCCCCCAAGTTCACAGCAGAGTTCAATCACAGGTTGGAGCAGGCTAGGAACACATTTATTATGAAGGATCTAGTAAAGCATACATCACTTCTCAAATGGGTGGCCGATCCTATTGCAGAGTAGGGTCTGAAGCCTGTTTGGGTCACCACCCACACTAAGCTTATAGTAAAGGCTTCACTAAGCTTTCCTGGCAAATTTTAGTGGGGATTGTTAGATGACGCATTCGGTCGACTGGGCGGATAATACACTTACGCTGGACCATGCGGTATTAGTTGCCCACATCTTGGGTGGCTATGACATTGGTTAGGCCTAACTCATAGCAGAGCAGATACATGAGTTGGCAGTGAAAAGGGCCACCTCCATCCCAGTTACTGTTTTGACCTATAAACTCTATATTGAGTCTAGGGTGGAGATTCTGCACCATTTGGACCGGTTAGTTGATGCCCAATATACTATGGAGCCTAGCCTGATCAAGGCTAATGAGAACCTGGTGGCAGTCCGGCGAGCATAGCCTCCACCATAAGTGCAGATGTTCACCCTAGTGCCACCACATGAGGGTTTGGTTCCTGCCCGTACTACTACACTTGCTACTACTATAGAGGAGAGACCCCCGCAGCCCGAGACAGTCATTGAAAGGGGTACCACTATAGCTGCTACTGTACCGAAGGCCACTACTACATAACCTTCTATAGAGGGCATGGTCTATGTGTCCGCCGCTTCTATTTAGGCCATGATGCAGTAGTCATCACATGCTAATGGTCAATTGTCTTAGTTTATTTAGCAGATTACGCCATGGATCCGGCAGACTATTGCAAATGCAGAGGATCAGAGCATGGCATTCACTATTTATACTATTCAGGAGCGTGCTTCTGCAGTGGACGCTCTCATTGATGACTTTGAGGAGCAGGTTCAGAAGAGATTAGCCAAGGCCCGACCTTCTGATTTCAGTCGTCTAGTTAGAGTTCGAGAAGCTTAGGGCTGACATGACACTTTCAATTGTAGTGCAAGTTACACTAGTAGAATCGACATCTCTTGTGCCGCTATTTGATTTATTTGCCTCCGGGGAGCCTACACAGACATCCCATGGGAAGAGATCCCTAGAGGCCGATGAGTTAGGGGAGAGAAATATACGTGAAAAGCTCTCAGAGAATAAGAAGGATGATCTCGAGTTAGCCTTGAGAACATCAAGGCACAAGAAGGAGATGAGGCTAGCTCGTGAACATGATAGGGTGAGGGGTATTGGCATCTCCGGACAGAGTACTATAGCTAAGGAGACTACCCAACAAGTAGAGGGTGGCCAGACTCAATCTGAGATTGGAGCTTAGGTACCGAAGTACATTTTTGACCCCTACTTATTCTGTTTTAGCATGATTTTGTGCATTAAGGACAATGCACATCTTTTTCGATGGAGTATTGGTAGTTATGGGCCTTATTGAAGTCTGAGTAGCTTATGGTCCATAACTACCCCAAATTTTTATCCCAAGGTTTTCTTGCCTGTGATCTTTTTCTTCGTGGATATTTAATTTCTGTTGGACCATCACATTTAGGATGTTTAGATAATATTTGTAGCATATATTACTAAAGCTTATCACATATAGCATGTCTTGATGTTTTGTTTTGAAGAATGGTACCCACCAAAATTTTTCGATTAGTAGTTTGATGAAAACCATGCATGTTTATGTGTTTGGCAATATCTAGTCTGATAAGTGAGGGTAATTTGAGACACGAGGCATGATCTGTGAGTTTCTTGTTGATAATGTATACAATGCCATGTGAGAGTGAGCTCTTTTTGCTAGATTCATGTATTTTATACTAATTCAGAACATGCCCAGTTACTCTAAGTATTGTAGATTAAATGTAGCTGGAAGGGATCTTAGGCCTTTGATCTTTAATTAGTCCACTTTAGCCTAAAATGACCAACCAAATGAAGTTTTATCCCTTGTTCCAAATATTTGAGCCTTACATATACAATCCTTTATAAAACACCTAATTGATATAACCTTTTCTAGTGAAAAACCTTGATATTGGCACGGGTCTTTCCTTGAGCATTCTGAACCTTGACATAGGCAAAAAGCCTAACTTGAGATTGGCTACCAAAAGTGTACCTGGTTTAGGGAATAGAATTGTGTACTTCACAATAGGCTAAAAGCCTAAATTGAGGGTGGGTGGTGTAATGGAGAAGCGCAAAAATAAGGAGGTGAGTTAGGAAAGAGGAGAAAAAGAAGAAAAACCATGTACCAGGTGTAAGAAAAATGAATGATGCCTTAGATTGAGCTAAAAAAAACAAAGCAAAATGAAGTGAAAAATAAGGCAAAAGCTGAAAAATGAGATAAACGCACCTGAAAAAGCATGAATAAGGAAAAAAGGGAGAATAAAGTGAAAATGACAAAGTTCGTGAGGCAAAAGTGTGGAAAACCGTAGTTTCAAGAGGGGCCATTAGTCACTATTGTCCAGAATATCATCCCGAAGACCCTTTCACCTGCATGACAAGCCTAGAAAGTCCTAAAATTATCCTAGTCCAGTTAGTTGAAGGTATAAGTCATGAGTATAGGAGAAAACTTATGGTATTATTCTTCATTAGAGAGTACTTTTACGATTTTGTACTCGGAGAACTCAATACTTCGAGGAGAATGCACTTGTAAATTAATTTAACCTTACATCTTGTGATTCTCAATCAATATTGGACTTGCTTGATTCTCAACTCAATTGGGTAATTGTTTAATTTTTTTTCTCAATTCATAATTTCTTCATCTACCAATAGCATGAGTAGCTAAATCCACAATTAAGGTTGTGACAACCATGAAAATCTAACAATGTAGACCCGAATATTTCGCAATTCGTTGATTGCATATATGCATCTATTAATAAATTCTCTTCATTTTCATGTTTTTTCATGGTCAACATTAGAACTTTCCTAGTGTTAAAAGACCTTCCCGATCCAGGTGGCAATCAATAGGAAAAGAAATTGATTAACATGATTCAATGATGTGTTCTAACCTAATCAACTGAACTAGACTAAGGGGAGGTTGACTAACTGAAACACCCCACACTTGCCTATGAATGCCCCTATAATTGTAGTTCCCTTATATTTCAAGTTGGGGATATTTAAACACCCCTCCACATAGCTCGGAAAGACTCTATGATGCATTTTTTTCAATATTTCAAAATTCGTGTAGAATTTCGCAAATTCAACTTTATATTTTTGTTTAGAGGGAAATATTATGTCGGGAAATGAGCACCTACAAGGTATACTTTGTCTGTTCCAAGAAAAATAATTTTTGGTGAAACTTCACATAAACAGTACCTCTCTTGGACGGGTCCGTGACGCGGACCTAACGTGGACTAGATAAAAAATTACCAAAACTTGTTCTTTCTACTCAAGAAAAATTTGGTAATAACCCTATACCAATATACACAAAAATCCCTCATTGTCTAGCTATTTTGAGCCCTAAAAAACAACAAAAAACCTCTCAAAATCATCTCTAATTTTCATCAAATTCTTCATTTATTCTCAAGGTATTCAAGAAGTCTTGTTGGAATTCAAGAAAACCAAGTCAAGCCCCAACTCCTCCTCAAGATTCAAGTGTTCCAATCTCTTTTCGGATCTAAGGATTGCGTTCAAGCTTCAAGTTCCATTTCAAATCTTCTTGAAGAAGCTCTCCAAAGTCAAGGTATGTGAGTTTCTTTCATGGGTTCCTTTGACCCATGATGCCCAAGCCTCTTTTTACTTAAAATGGCATTATTTAAAGTTGATTTACTTCATGTATCTAATGAAGCTTTTACACTGAATTTTCTAGCATGATATTTCACTCTTGAATTGCATGGTTTTACACTAGCATTACACACTCACCAAGTATTTGATAAAATGCCTTTTTAAGGATTCTTTATGTTTAGATGATATATTGGTTGATTTATGATTAAAGTGATTCTATGATGATTATGAGCTTTCTAAAGATGTGTTTAAATCATGAAAATGTTGATGATCTTATAGGGCCGGATTAAGCCCCCTTTTCTAAGATTATAACTCTTGTGAGCCTTTGTTGTTAATGATAATGCAAAAGATAGTGTTGATGATGACTTGTTATTATGATTGAAGTTAGGTTCATGATTGGAGGTCAATGATGTTAAGAGCTACTTGTTCCATGTCTCTATGTTTATTGCAATTTATTTAAGTATGATTACCTTATATATACCGTGGGATTAGACGTAGCACCGACTGGACTAGGGGTGAGTTCCTAAGCCCTAGAACTACGTGCCTCCATAGGTGAAGGTATTAGAGGTGAGTCCCCAAATCTCTAAGAGGCTGGTACCCAAAATTTGAAATCTTGAGGCGATTACCCGAGTCCATGCTTGAGGAGAATACCCGAGTCCAAGAAGTAAAGGCAAGTACCCAATTCACATAAGGCTTAGCTGATCCACTTAGTCATTAAGAGGTTCACCTTGGCAAGTAACTTCCCCCTTTCTTCCAGTGTAGGGTTGACATCGGGATTCCAAGTTGTACCTCGCTTAGTAGTATGTTATATCAGTTGAGGTTTCTTCCCACATTTATATATTATGTTGTATGTAAGATTAACAATTGGCAAAGCATGATTTTCTTAAGCATTGATCATACACGAAATGTTGTTATTATGCGACCTATTGCTTATTATTAAGAATTTTATGATTCCTATCTCTTGTTGCATTACATTCCACATACTTAGTACATTCAAACGTACTAACACAAACTCTATGCCTACATAATGTTACCATGTAGGAAGCGGAGCCCCGCTTGAGCATCTCTACCTACTTGACTAGTATGGTATCATGACCCAAGCCTAGGGCCTAGACATTACATAGTGAAGGAAAACCCGAAGGTACCCATAACAAGCCTCTTAACTTGTCTTTACACATCCTTGGTCGCGAAAACATACAAAAACATATATATTGAAAATAGGAACAATGGGACTAAGGGAAAGCTTCCATAAATGCCATAATCAAGAACCAAGAGTCAAAGCTCATACATAAAAACATAACATGTCCAACAAACACCTCTAAATACATAGATAGATCGGGGTCCAAGACAAAGCAACCAGGCTCACCCTCATAGTCAAATAGAGCATAAAATAGTGTCTCAACACGTAGATAATAGGAAAACACAAACTAGATTGCCAGAAATGGAGAACTCACCAACAAACATAGATTAACACCGTCTATCCACGTGGAGGAGGCTGATCAACCTTGACACCTATTCCTACATGGTGATATGATGTAGGCAAGAGTATACATTAGTACGTTTGAATGTACTAAGTATGTGCGATGCATTGCAACAAGAGACAAGCTTTATAGTTAACATACATAACAATAGGCAATGGGCATGATATAATATTTCATGTATGATAAATGCACAAGTAAAATATGCTTAGGCAATCCATGCTCATATAGAATATCATATGTGAAGATGAGAACAAGCTAGCTTTACAAAGTACGAACCGCTTGCTAAGTTGGTGATGTTGCCACCCCATCACCTAGGTGGAGGTGAGTATTAACCCATATTCTAGGTTAGTGATGTTGCCACCCCATCACCAAGGTGGAGATGAGTATTAACCGTTGTTCTGGGTTGATGATGTTATCACCCAATTACTTAGGTGGATATGAGTATTAACCCTCATTATAGGTTGATGATGTTGCCACCCTAACACCTAGGTGGAGATGAGTATTAAACCTCATTCTAGGTTGATGATAGTGCCACCATATCACCTAGGTGGAGATGGGTATTTAACCCTTATTTTAGTTTCATGACGATTCCACCTCGTCACCCTAGTAGAGATGAGTATTAACCCTCATTCTAGGTTGGTGATGTTTCCACTCCACCTAGGTGGAGATGAGTATTAACCCTCTTTCTAGGTTACTAGGGCTCTTGTCCTCCCGGATCAGGCATGGTCTATGCAACACTTTATATAGGATTCTTCATAATCTCTAATGCAATGCCTCTTATAGGAATAATCATGTACCTAAGCTTATTTCACCATCATAACATCATTTATATCATATTTCATGCTTTGGACCTGCAATTCCTTAAGAAAATATAGCCGGACATTTTATCAAACACCTTTGGGGTGTGTAATGAGGGTAAAAGAGCACGCAAGTTGGAGATGAAATCATGCAGAAAAATCAGTGGTAAAGCCTTAATCAACACCATGCAACACCCCCAAGACATTCATATCAAAACGCCTCATCAAATCCAACATCAGATCCAAGATGTGAAGCTCAAAACATGCTAAAACAACCATAATTTTATGAACTAAAATCACTATGAAGTAAACTTCTCAATATATAAGACCCACATGTAAAATCAACTTCAAATCTTGCAATATTAAGTAAAAGAGGGTTTAGACACCATAGGTGAAAAGACTCAATGGTTCAACACTACATACCTTAGATTTTGTGATGTTTTTAATGAAGAATCTAATGGACATTTGAAGCTTGGGTGACATCATTGAGGAAATCTTTGAGATTGGTCTTGAGCTTGGGAGTTTGCTTTAGTGTTAGAAATGAGTCTAAGTTTTTGGGGAAATATTGGGAAATGTTTTGGGTGATATGAGGGTGAAATAAAGCTAAGTATAGGTGAAAATACGTTCGAGAAAACTTAGATCCAATACTTTGAAAAATCTGTCTGAACTAGGAAAAGACAGTGCAAAAACAACATGTCTCCATGTCTCGAGGACGCGGAGGCTCTCGGGAAATTGCACCAAGAGAAATTTCATAATTCGGTTCCTTTTCTTTAAATTCGGGGTAACCATTCTCACCCTACTATGGACCCCCTGAACAAGAACATGAAGTTGAATTTTTGAAATTCCAAATGGATTTTAAGATATACGAAAAATAAGATTCTGGGCACTTCTGAGGAATATTTTCGAGAATTTTTTTGGGTTATTTAAGTATCTCCCCCTTGGGAACACTCATCCGTAAATGTAGAAGAGACATATAAGACAAGAATAATCATGAAAAAATTATCCCCAACATGAATGCAACGTTACATTTAAAACATCACTTTCAAAATCTCTTTATAAGTGTGAAATCATCATAAATTGTCAACTTAAACATGAATGCACATGAATGATATAAGGGCTGAAATATAAGAAATGAATGCACATAGGGACTTAAAATTAGTACCTTAGGCTTTAGTGTAGTGGAACAGATAAGGGTACCGCTTTTGCATGTCCACTTCGGCCATCTAAGTAGCACTTTGGAATTATTGGTTCCTCCAAAGGACCTTAATGGATGTCACCTTTTTGTTCCTCAATCTCTTTACTTGCCTATCTAGGATCTGAACCTAAACCTCCTCATATGTGAAGTTATCCTCAAAACACCAACAATATCAGGATGCATAATGGCATTAGGATCACCAACACATTTTCTCAACATTGAAACGTGGAGTACCAGGATCACCAACACACTTTCTCATCATAGAAACATGGAATACCGAATGTACTAAATTCATTTCGCTAGGCAACTTCAACTCGCCAACCCTCTTTATAACCACGTAAGGACAAACATACCTTGGAATCAACTTTCCCTTCTTACCAAACGGACCACACCTTTTATTGGAGAAACTTTCAAATAAACCCAATCTCCCACTTGGAAATCTAGGTCTCTCCTTCTTAAATCAAAATAGGATTTTTGACGACTTTGGGCTATCCTCAACCTTTCCCTAATTAGCTTAACCTTGTCAAGACCATCCATAAAATGATCCATCCCCAATAAGGCCACCTCTCTAACATCAAACCAACCCACTGGTGATTTACAACGTCTCTCATAAAGATCTTCGAAAGGAGCCATACTAATGCTAGAGTGATAGCTATTGTTCTAGGAAAACTCAATCAATGGAAGACGGTCATCCCAACTACCTTTAAGCTCCAAGGCACAAGCCCTAAGCATATCCTCAAGTGTTTGAATTTTCCTCTCGGCTTGGCCATCCGTTTAAGGGTAGAAGGTCGTAGCAAGGTGAACTTTGGTTCCAAGGCCACTTTGAAACGATCTGCGAAAGTGTGAAGTAAATTATGCACCACGATCTGATATAATGGATAAGAAACCCCATGCAACCTCATCAAATCATGGATGTACAACCTTACATACTCTTCATCCCCATATGAAGTCTTGAATAGTAGAAAGTGAGCCGATTTCATCATCCTATCAACCACAACCCATCTGGAATCAAAACCTTTTCTATTCTTGGGAAACCCAACCAGGAAATCTATATTAATCACCTCTCACTTCCAAGTAGTAAGCTCTATGTCTTGGGTTAGGCCACCCGACCTTTGATGCTTGGCTCTAACTTGTAGGAAACTATGGAAACCAGAAACAAATTTAGCAATATCTCTCTTCATGCCTCCCCACCAATACACATCCCTCCAGTCTCTATACATTTTGGTGGAACCGGGGTGGATAGAACAGGAGGAATTCTGGGGTTCACCAATAATTCTCTCCCTCAAACAATCAACATAAGGCACATACAACCTATCGTGGTATCTAAGGGCACCATCTCCCCCTTTAGAGAAAACCTCTATCTTTCCTTCTTTCACCAAGGCCTTTAACTCAAACAAGGAGGAGTCTAGATGTTGTTCTGCTATCACCTCGTCAATCAAAGAAGATTTAGAACCATCAACAATAATAATACCATCACCCACATCCTCTAAACTCACCCCTAATCTAGACAATTGATGTATCTCCCCATTACCACCATCCATATGAGCTAGGCTACCTATAGACATCCGACTCAAAGCATCCGCCACAATATTTATTTTACTTGGATGGTAATGTACACTCATCTCATAGTCCTTAAGGAGTTCTATCCACCTTCGTTGTCTCAAGTTGTGATCTTTTAGAGTTAACCGTATGGAAGACTCTTATGATCGGTGAAGACATCAACATGCACCCCATACAAATAATGACGCCAAATCTTTAATGCAAACACTATGGCAGCCAATTTAAGAACATGGGTAGGGTAGTTCATTTCATGCACTTTGAGTTGCCTAGAAGCATAGTCTATGACCTTACTATTTTACATTAGAACACAACCTAAACCAACTCTAAATGCATTACAATACACAACAAAACCTTCAAGTCCATCTGATAGTGACAATATAGGAGCCGACACAAGTCTATCTTCCAATGATTGGAAACTTTTCTCAAATTCATTGAGCCACACAAACTTACCTTCTTTTAAGTCAATTTTATCATAGGAGGAGCAATGGAGGAGAATCCATTCATAAACCTTCTATAGTAACCTGCAAGGCCCAAGAAACACCTATTATCCGATGGGTTCAATGGTCTAGGCCAATTCCTAATCAAATCAGTTTTATTAGGATCCACTTTTATACCATTCCCAGATACCACATTACCCAAGAATGCAACCCACTTCAACAAAAATTCATACTTGTCATGTTTAGCATACAATCTATCCTCCCTCAACCTTTGTAACACGACCCTCAAATGGCCCATATGCTCTTCCCTACTATATGAATAAATCAAAATATCATCAATGAAGACCACAACAAAGGATTCAAGATAGGGCTTGAAGACCCTATTCATTAGGTCCATGAAGATGGCCGACGCATTACTCAATCCGAAGGACATCACCACAAATTCATAATGCCCATACCTATTCTGGAGGTCCATCTTTGGAATATCACACTCTCTCACTCTTAGTTGATGGTACCCAGACCGAAGATTAATCTTAGAGAAAAAGATAGCCCCTTGCAATTAGTCAAACAAGTCATCAATCATTGAAAGAGGATATCCATTCTTTATAGTGACCCTATTGAGTTGCTGGTAGCCAATGCACATTCTAAGTAACCCATATTTCTTCTTTACAAACAATACTAGTGAACCCCAAGGTAATTATCTAGGTCTAATAAATCACTTCTCCAACAAATCTTTCAATTTCTCTTTTTCTCCTTCAACCCCTCCGGGGCCATATGGTAAGAGGAATGGAGATAGGTTGGGTGTCGGGAAGGAGATCTATGCCAAAATCTATCTCCCTTTCAGGAGGGAAACCTAGAAGGTCATTTTCGAAGATATCAAGAAACTCATTGACAACCAAAACCGAGTCAATGGAAGGGACTTTAGATTCCAAATCCTTTACTCTCACAAGATGATATGAATACCCTTTGGAAATCAACTTATGGGCTTTAATGCATGAGATGAACCTACCCTTTACCACCACATCATGTCTTTCACACTCAAGGAGGGGTTAATTTAGGAATTGAAACTTGACCTTACGGGTTCTACAATCAATGGAAGCATAGCATGCATGCAACCAATCCATCCTAAGAATGACATCAAAATCAACCATATTTAATTCAACAAGATCACAAGATAAGATTTTATGCAAGATGCAAATTGGACAATTTCTATATACTCTCCTAGAAACAATAGATGTACCAATAGGAGTAGATACCTCATATGACTCATACAACAACTCCGGCTCAATATGGAACTTTTTAGCAACAAAGGGGGTATCAAAGGAAAGGGTGGAACCTAGATCAATCAAAGCATATACATAAAGATTAAAGATTTTCAATATATCGATAACAACATCAGGGACCTCACCAACCATGTAGCGCATAGAATAGATTGTGCCTTGGGGCACCACCTTGAGACCACTTCTACCCAATAGAACCACATTTGCACCCTTAACCATGCCATGGTTTCTAGGACAATCTACCTTCTTGTGACCAAGCTCCGCACATTCAAAACATTCATTGGAACTGGTCAAATATGGGCCTTTATGACGCTCCACACATGTATTTCACACATTAATGGGAGCCACACCACCAGCACCTTCAGACCTAGTGAAGTCATTGGCAAACTCCGTATTTTTAGCATGAGGAGGCCCTTGGCCTTCACGGAATCGGACACCCCTATGGAGCTTGCCCCCAATACGACCTCTCTTGGCCTCATGGCTCCCCTCTTTCTCAACTTTTCTACTTTCACTTGCTCGGCATGTCATTAACCAAGACAAGTTGATATCACTAATAAGCAAGGTGGACCGACACTATTCACTTACCGAATTGGAGACCCCCATAATAAACTTATTCATCCTTGACCAAGGGTCGGCAACCAAATGAGGAGCACACTTTAATTAAATTTGAGTGCGTACTCCCTCATACTCATACCACCTTATTTCAAGTTGATAAATTCAACCAACTTTGCCTCCCTAAGCTCAAGAAGGAAGTACCGATTAAGAAAGGCCAATTTGAAATCCTCCGAAAGCACCACATAGCCATTATCTTTCATTCCTTTCCATTGATCAAACAGAATTTGGGCCACCCTCTTGATTTGGTACGCCACCAACTCTGCTTTCTCATTTGGATGAACACCCATGATTGACAAGATTTTGTAGACTTCATTAATAAACTCTTGTAGATCCTCATCCACCTCCGACCCATGGAACACCAGAGGATTCATCCTCATAAAGTCCTTTACCCTAGCTCCCGGAGTAGTAGTATGAGGGGCTTGGGCCCGTTAGTGACTTGGTTGGCCACCAGTTGGGCAAGAATAGTTAGAGCATCCCAGAGCTCACTATTGGTAGGTTTCTCCTCAGGAGTTTAGGCCCGTCTTCCTCTATTATTCAGCATGATCTAGCATAGCAAAGAACAATCATTAGGGGGGAATACTTATCACAACTCTATAGCATGACTTAGGATATAAAGAAGGAAAACATTTCCTAAAACGCCTCATAGCCTCCTATTCATAGTCATGGTGTGTTTCACAACCATGAATAGGACTCTAATTGACATGGTGTGTTAGAGCCTGAGGATTTATCAACCTAGTACTATGATACCAAGTTTGTCACGATCCAAGCTCAGGGCCTAGATGTGACACAGCAAATGGGGAACCCGAAAGTAACTCAAATAATCCTTTTAACATGTCATCACACATCCTTGGTCGCGGAAGCATACAAAAACATGTAGATTGAGAATAGGGACAATCGGACTAAGGGAAAGCTTGCATAATCTCCATAATCAGGACCCAAGAGTCAAAGCTCACACATAAATACACAACATGTCCAACAAACACCTCTAAGTATATAGATAGAGCAGGGGCTAAGACAAAGCAATTGGTCTCACCCTCATAGTCAAATAGAGCATAAGATAATGTCTCAATACATATATAAGAGGAAAACATAAACCAAAGTACCCAAAATGGAGGACTCACCAACAAGCTTAGAATAACACCGTCTAGACACGTGGAGGAGGATGATCAACTTGGGCGTCGGTTCCTACGTGGTGATATCATGCAAGCAAGAGTATGCGTTAGTAAGTTTGAATGTATTAAGTATGTGGAATGCAATGTAACGAGAGACAAGCTTTATAATCAATATGCATAATAATAGGCAATAGGCATGATATAGCAATATGTCATGTGATCAATGCATAAGTAAGAAATGCATAGGTAATCCATGCTCATATAGAATATCATATATGAAGATGAGACCAAGCTGGCTTTACAAGGTACGAACCCCTTGGTGGGTTGGTGATGTTGCCACCTCATCATTTAGGTGGAGATGAGCATTAACCCTCATTCTAAGTTGGTCATGTTGCCACCTCATCACCTAGGTGGAGATGAGTATTAATCCTCATTCTAGGTTAATGATGTTGCCACCCTATCACCTAGGTGGAGATGAGTATTAACCCTCATTCTAGGTTGATGGTATTTTCACCCCATCACGTAGGTGGAGATGAGTATTAACCCTCATTCTAGGTTGATGATGATGCCATCCCATTACCCTGTGGAGATGAATATTAACCCTCATTCTAGGTTGGTGATATTGCCACCCCAACACCTAGGTGGAGATGAGTATTAACCCTCATTCTAGTTTACCCGAGCTCTTGTCCCCCCGGATCGGGCATGGTCTATGCAACACGTTATATTGGGTTCATCATAATCTCTAATGCAACACCTCATGTAGGAATAATCATGTACATGAGCTCCTTTTATCATTATAAAATCATTCATATCATAGCTCATGTTTTTTTACTCAAGAAAACTTAGCCAGACATTTTATCAAGCACCTTGGGGGTGTGTAATGGGGGCAAAAGAGCTTACAATTTGGAGATGAAATCATGCAGCAAAAATCAGTGGTAAAACCTTTAATCAATACCTTACAACACCCCCAAAACATTCATATCAAAATCCCTCATCAAATCCAACATTAGATCCAAGATTACAAGCTCAAAACACGCTAAAACATCCATACTTTCATGAACTAAAATCGTTGTGCAGTAAATTTTTCAATATACAAGACCCACATGTAAAATCAATTTTAAATCATGCAATATTAAGTAAAATAGGGTTTAGGCACCATAGGTGAAAGGACCCAATAATTCAACACCACATGCCTTAGCTTGTGTGAAGTTCTTGAAGAAAACTCTAATGGAGATCTGAAGCTTCGTTCAGATCCTTGAAGAAATCCTTGAGATTAGTCTTGAGTTTGGGACTTGAATTTAGGGTTAGAAATGAGTCTAAGTGTGTGGGGAAATATTGGGAATGGTTTAGGTGATATGAGGGTAAAATAAGTTAAGTATAGGTTAAAATATATTAGGGAAACACAGGTCCAACAGTTTAAAAAATCTGGATAAACTAGAAAAAGACAGTTAGAAATAATAGGTCTCTGTATCGCGGGGAGGACATGGAGAATCTCTGGAAATTTCACCAAGAGAAATTTCGTAATTCAAGTTCGTTACTTTAAATTCTAGATTAGACCCTTGTCTCTCTAATTTGGGCTCCCTGTACAAGTATATGAACTTGGATTTTCGAAATTCCAAATAAATTTTTAGATATATGGAAAACAACATTTTGGGCACTTCCGAGGCACGTTTTCGGGAACTTTTTGGGGTCGTTTTATACGGTTTCACTCAATCTTGTTGGTGAGTCCTACATTCTGGGGTTGTTGCTTATGATCTCTTGCTATGTACTAAGGCTTACTTTCTTTTATGTTATGTATTGACTATGAGTGTGAGCCCGATTGCTTGTCGTGGCCCCTACACTTATATAGGTAGTAGAGGTGTTGTTGGACATATTTTTTATCAATGTTATAAGCATTTAATCTCTTGTTTCTTGATGTTTAAGATATGGATCTTTACCCTTAGTCCCAATTCCCCATGTTTATGCTTATCTCTAATTGTCACTTTAATTGCTTCCGCGACCGAGGATGTGTAAACATATGCTATGAGGCTTGTTTGGTGTTCCTTTGGGTTTCACATTCGCCAGTCACGTCTAGGCCCTAGGCTTGGTTCATGATAAATATGGTATCAAAGCACTAGATTTTTAGATCCTTTAAGTCTAATACACTGCGTCAATTAGAATCTTGTTCATGGTTGTGTTGTACACCACAACTATGAGCAAGAGGCTATGAGACGTTTTGGGAAATGTTTCCCTTCTTCATGTTCTATGTCGTTCTTGAGAAATGAGATAGGGATTTCCCCTCTAAAGAATGTTCTTTTCTCTTCTAGTTGATCATGCCGCTTTAAAGTGGAAGGTGATGGAAGGTAAGTCGAAGGTTTTGATTTTTGATGGATCTAAGTTTCACTATTGGGATTCTTGTGTGTCCCGAGTTGTTATGTGAACCTTTGGTGTCTACTGCTTGGTTGAGTATATTGTTGTTAGAATGTTCATTGGTATTGTTTCGTGTTCATATTGCATTAGGTCTTGCCTTGTGACTTGTTGGAGTTGATGTGATGGATTTGATTTCATGCTTGGGGTGGATTATTTGCATGCATATTATGTGTCACGACCCAAGCCTAGGCCCTAGACATGACAGGCGAATGGGGAACCCGAAGGAACCCCAAACAAGCCTCGTAGCATATCATTACACATCCTTGGTCGTGGAAGCAAGTAGAATGACAATAAGAGATAAGCATAAACAAGAGAAATTAGGACTAAGGACAAACTCCCATATCATAAATGTCAAAATTCAATAGAGTCAAGCTCATAGCAAAGACACGTGACATGTCCAACAACACCTCTACTACACAGATAAGAGCGGGGGCCAAGACAATGCAATCGGGCTCACCCTCATAGCTAATGCATAAGTCAAAGAGAAAATCTTAATAGATAGCAAGATATCATAAGTAATGTCCCCGGAATAAAGGACTCACCAACAAGCTTGATAGAAGTCGTACTAGCTACGTGGAGGATGAGGATGATCAAGAAGTGTACCGGTTCCTACATGGTGATATCATGTAGGCATAGAGTATGCATTAGTACGTTTGAATGTACTCAGTATGTAGGATGCAATATAACAAGAGGTAGACATCTTAGGAAAAATGAATAATCATCAGCAATGAATAGCATACTGGCAATATGACATGTATGAATGATGCTTGAAGTAAAATCATTCTTATATAGATCATAAAACGAGTGCAAGAAATGACCAATTTTAGTGCCAGCCAAGGCCTACCACCCCCTTGGATAGGCACATGAGGTACTAACCCCTTCATGAGGTTGATGGAGTACTAACACCCCATCAAGGTTCACAGAGTACAAACCCCCCATCAAAGTTGATGAGTACCAACCCCCAACTATGTTACTATCACGACCCAAGACTAGGGCCTAGATGTGACTGGCGAATGGGGAACTCAAAGGGACCCCAAACAAGCCTCATAGCATATCATCACACATCTTTTGTCGCGGAAGCAAGATAAATCAACATAAGAAACATAAACAAGGGGAATTGGGATAAGGGAGAGAGACTTATATTTAAATAGATTAAATATCATAAGTGAGTCATAGCTAAAGCATAATACATATCTTGTCCAACAACACCTATATCATAGAATTTAGTGGGGCAAAGACAAACAACCGGGCTCACCCTCATAGTCAAAGATACCAAAAGGAAAGATAGACCTTAATACATACCATAGGAATGAAAACCAAAGTCCCCAGAATAGAGGACTCACCAACTAGCTTGGATGGATACAACTAGCCACGTGGAGGAGAATGATGACCAAATGGAGCTCTAGTTCCTACATGGTAACATCATGTATGCATCGAATATGCGTTAGTACATTTGAATGTATTAAGTTTGTAGGAAGCAGTGATATGGGAGAAAAATAACATAATCGAAATGCATAAACATAGGCAACATATATAATAATAATACGACATATATGAATGGTGCTTGAAGTAAAATCATGCTTATATATAACATAGTATGTAAGTAGAAAGAGACCATCCTTTGGCTAATGGGCTTACCACCTGTCATCCTAGGTGATTGTGGTATCAACACCTCATTTTGGTTAGTAACATACACCACCCAACTATAAGGCGATTGAGGTATGTCATGACCAAAAATTGGTCCTATACATGACACAGAGTAAGGGGAACCCAAAGAGGCCCCAAGCAAGTCTCATAAAGCATCATTACACATCCTTGGTCTCGGAAGCAGTAAATCAAGCATCAGAGATAAAAGAATGGGGAACATAGGGATAAAGGAAAAGCTTGCACAGTATCATGGTCAAAATACAAGAGTTAAACTCATATCATAGATACTTAACATGTCCAAAAAACACCTATAATACATGGATAAGAGCGGGGGCAAGAAAAAGTAACCTGGCTCACCCCCATAGTCAAAATAAACAATAAAGAGGAATGACTTAATACATAATAGAGGAAATGTAGACTAGGTCACCAAAGTGAAGGACTCATCAACTAGATTGAATAGCATCGAACTAGCCACGTGGAGGAGGATGATCAACTTGGGCACCGGTTACTACATATTGACATTATGTAGGCATAGAGTATGCACTACTAGGTTTGAATGTACTAAGTATGTAGGATGTAATGCAACAATAGATAGGCATCATAATCAAAATGCATAATATTAAGCAATAGGCATAATATACAATATGAAATATATGATCAATGCTTAAGTAAAACATGCTTAAGTAATCTCATGCTCATATAGGATATCATATGTGTAGAAGAGACCAAGGTAGATATTCAATGTATAAACCCCTTGGTGGTTGTCTGGTATAAATGCCTCGCATAATTGATAGTAATCGCACTTTAACAACATAGTGACAAAGTATAAACCCCCGGCATGGTTGATAAGTATAAACCCCGAACGTGGTTACCCGGGCTCTTGTCCCCTCGGATCGGGTATGGTCTAAGGCAACACCTTATCTAGAGTAAATCATATACATATACTCGTTACATTATATATTCTTTCATATCATATCTCATGCTTTGGACCTTCAACTCCTCAAAAAATCTCATCCGAACATTTTATCAAACACTTAGATGTTGTGAAGTGATAGTATAAAACCATGCAAATTAGAGATGAAATCATGCAAGAAAACCCACTGTAAAACCGTCAATCAACACCTTGCAACACCCTCAAGACATATACGTCAACACCCCTCATCAAATCTTACAATAGATCCAAGATGTATAGCTCAAAACATAGGAAAACAGTCACAACTTTACATTCCTTTAACATAGTGTGCAGTGAATTTCATAATAATGAAGACTCATTTGTAACTCAACTTTAAATCTTGCAATTTGAGTAAAAGGAGGCTTGGGTATCATGGGTGAAAGAAATCCATGAAAGAAACTCACATACCTTAGCTTTGGAGAACCCTTGAAAGAGATTGGAGATGGAGACTTGATGCTTGAAGAAGATCCTTGAAGGAGAGGCTTAGCTTAGGGTGAGGGTTTGAGACTTGAATTTTGAGAGAAATATAAGACTAAGGGTTTAAGTGAGTATTGGGGAACGTTTAGGATGATATGAGGTGAAATAAGGCAAAGTATAGGTGGAAACACATATGGGAACATTTAGGCCCAAGATTTAAAAGTCTTGGACCGAGCAGAAAAAAAACTCAGAAATACACATTGGCGCGTCGCGGAAGTAGCACGCCTTAAACACTATTTTTCAGCTTTCTTGAAAAATTCTTAATTCGATTTGGTTGCTCTTAAATCGAGGTTAGACCCTTTTCCCCATAATTTTTATCCCATGAACAAGAATACAAAGTCGTATTTTTGAAATGACAAATGAATTTTGAGATATATGAAAATTAAAATTTCGGGCATTCTGAGAGACATTTTCGAGCACTTTTTGGGGTCGTTACTATATCTTCCCCTTGGGAACATTCATCCGCGAATGTAAATGAGACATACATAGAAAGAGTAATGAATAAATCAACCCTAACAAGAATGCAATTTTACATTTAAAACAACATTTTCAAAATCTCAACTTAAGAGTAAAATCATCATAAACTTGCCAACTTAAACAACAATTCATATGAATTACATGGGGCTTGAACATAATATCTTAAATCACATAGGGGACTTAGGATTAGTTCTTTAGGCTTGAGTGGAGTTGAAAAGATAAGGATAACTCTTTTGCATGTCCACTTTAGCTTCCCATGTAGTACTTTTGACTTGTTGGTTCCTCCAAAGGACCTTAACAAATGCCACCTCTTTGTTCCTCAATCTCTTTACTTGCCTATCGAAGATCTGAACTGGAACCTCCTTGTACGTCAAGGTATCCTCAAAAATACCCCAACATAAAGAGGCACAATGGAAGTAGGATTACTAACGCATTTCCTCAACATAGAGACATGAAACACCAGATGAACCGAATTCATTTCACTAGGTAACTTCAACTCATAAGCTAACTTGCCAACCCTTTTTAAGACCTCATGAGGACCAACATTTCTTCAATTCAACTTCCTTTTTTATCAAAATGGACCACACCTTTCATTGGAGATACCTACAAGTAAACCCAATCACCTACTTTTAATTCAAGGTCTCTTCTCCTTACATATGTATAAGATTTTTGATGAATTTGGATTGTTCTTAACCTTTTCCTAATCATCCTAACCTTCTCAAGAGCATCCATAACTAGATCCAATCCAAATAAAGCCACCTCCCTAACCTCAATCCAACCAACTAGGACCTTTCCCTAAGCCAACTTGTCCTCCACATCACCCTTAACCTCAAAGAGGGTAATAGCACTAGAGCCACCAAGACATCTCCTCAACCTAGAAACATGAAGAACTAAACAAACTATAATGATATCCCTAGGCAAATCCCATCCATATGCAACCTTTCCAACTCCTTCGACGCTCAAAAAGGACATCACAACCATGACACAATTGTCAATCCTTGAATACACCTATTCAACTTGTTGCCACGAACCACCATCTCCCCTTCGGGAGATAACCTCCACTCTATAATCTCTTAACCCAAAACTTTCAACTCTAATAAGGTGGAATCAAGGCTTTTCTTAATCTAGACCTCTTAACCAAAGGAGATTTAGAATAATCAAGAATGCTACACCACCATGCTCAACTTCCATCTACCTAACTTCCAATTTAACCAACCAATGGACCCCACTAGTCTCCTCCTTGCAACCATCAACCACATATGCTAGCTACCTAGAGCACCAACCCTAAGATTAGCCTTATCGGGGAAAATTAATGCACACTTATTACATAATTCTTAAGGAATTCTAACCACCTTCTTGCTATACACAATCCACACCTATCATATTTAGCATACAACCTCTTATTTCCCAAGGCTTGCAATACTACCCATAAATGATCCACAATCTCTAAATGAATCAATACCTCATCACTAGAGACCACCACAAACATACCAAGGTAGAGTTTTAAGACCCTATTCAAGAAACCCACAATCACCACAGTGGATAAGTCAACCAAACAACTCCATCAACGCTAATAATACTCACTCCTAGTCCGAAAAGACACTAAGTTAGGGAATCATGGGGAACACAATACCTTAGTTGGTCTGCATTATTGATTGTCTCTTATGATAGTTAGTTTAGTTTATTTTCTTGTGGAATGTTGCAACCCCCCTTACAAGAATTGAGTTAATTAATTACTTGAATCGCTTATTGATGAATTTCCTTTGAGTCTACGTATTCCCTTGGGTTCAACCCTAACCTAGGTTGGGTTTTATATCCTAACAACAATCATTTTATCCTCTAAAAGGAGGTGCAACTTAGCTAGAATTATAGATGCATAGATTATAAATTGAGAAGACATAATTGAACACTTACACAATAGAATTTTGAAAAAGCAATCCAATTTCCAAAAGAATCGCATGCTTCAAGATTGAAATAAACTGCAAGTATTCTCAAATACTCTAATATGATCTTACAATTTTCTCTATCTAAAAATTGAATTCTCTAAGTACTAGGTAAAAACTTATGAAAATAAGATAAAAGACCTTTTTATAATAATTAAATTGAAGTCCTAAATAAAAAAGGAGAACTGGTCGGCATTCCATACGAAAGGTACTTTACAACACATACAGATTCTACGGCTCGTAATCGCGGTATCGTACTCAGCTACTGCAATTTTGGACTTCGACTCTACGACACCCCTCTATGAATCGTAAAGTGATTTAAGACCCGTAAAGGGGGTTTCATCTAATAACATTCCTGCAAGTCCAATTCTCCAATGATCAGTGCACGGATCCTCTTGTACGACTCGTAAACTCCTCTACGGCTCATCTGCATGTTCGTAGAATCAACTTCAGAAATCAGCCCCTCACCAGAAATCTTCATGAAACCTCCCTACAGCTCGTAGAATGGTCTACGACTTATACAAGGTCTCGTGTAACAGCAAAAACAAGCAACTTCTACAATTTTTCCCAAAATCATGGTCAACTTGTAATCTTGAAAACATAAACACAAGTACAAATAAAACCCATTGTTATCGCATTGAGAACACAAAAAATTCCGTATTTTAAGCATCAAAAGTTTTGTATTTTCGCAGCACATCAATGTTCATGTAGTAATTGTATGTGGTCATGGCAAATGGGTTGGTTTGGTCAAATTTGGGCGGAGTGAAAATGGGTCAATATAAAATGGGTAATAAGTCAAACCTATCCAAATATTAAATGGGTAAAAATGGATTGGGTAAGAAATGGATTGGGTAAAATACAAGTTTACCCATATTTTAATGAGCAAATAGTACTCTACTTTAATATTCAATATGGATAAGATAATTCAATGAAAAAGATTAAAAATGTTTTATTTAATTGTATTGTATCATAAAATTTAATTCGACACCCAATGCATGATTTGACTTTTAAATTGGGATTCGATCTCGATTCTAAATTAATCATACAACTTAACTTCTAACGAGACCCCACAAACAACTTTCAACTCGAAATCCAATTCTGACACTGAACTGAGAGGGGCTCAACTGTTGGATTGGGATATAAAAAATATTTTAAAAATTTGATTTTTATAAAAATTCAACTTTCAGTTTTTCTCATATTAATTTCATGCAAATATGTTATACCTTAACTTATAGTGGCTCATTTGTATTTTCTGACAGTAGCAAGTTTTTCAACTGGATTTACAATTTTTATGATAATATTTGAATTTTTTATAAAGAAAAAAGATATTATACAAAAAAATTATTTTCTTTGGGAGTGGAAAGGTGGGAGGTTGAGGGCTTTTGGAGGGATCATAGTATTGGGTGGAGTATGAAAAGAATTGTAATTTGCAATTGGAGGAGAGTTTTGAAAAATATTTTTTACTTTGTAGAGATAAATTATTTTTCTTAAATTTGAAGAAAATAAATTTATTTAAATTTATATTTTAAAAATATTTAAGCCAACAAAATATAAAGAAATTATAAAACATAATAAATTTTGAGTGAGAAGAAGTTAGAAGCTTAATCAATTTGATTAAATCATAGTTTACCTATATTTCTATGGGTTGAATATGGGTTTAAACACATATTTTGTCCATGTAAAAAGTCACTACCCAAACTACTAAAATATGGGCAGGTTGGGTGGGATACCTAAATATGGATTCATTTTGCCAACACTAATTGTACGGTATAGATTGATCCATGAGAAATAGGATTGATATGATAGAATTGTGATATCGGTTATGCCAAAATTTGAGTAATTTATGGTTTATTTTGATAAATTGAGATGAAATCTTGAGAATTGAGATATGTGGGGCATTAATGTGATAGTATGAAACCTGTGATAACATTTAAGAGAGTTATGTGGTTAATTGATGATGATTGTGATATCATCAAGATATATGAGCATATTTTGGGACTTGAAGAGTCTAGTTTTCATTGATGTTTTGATATTTGATCAAAGGATAATGATGTGAGACTTATTGATGGCCTTGTGGTACTATTTGATGCACTTGACTTAGCCTTTTTATGTTATGGCTATTGCTTTCATCCTTTATGATTTTCATTATTGTTGTATATCATTAGGTAAAGATTTGACATGCATACATCTCTTGTTGCAAGTGTACTACCTGATATGTTGTGATACTTGAGACATTTCTATATAAGGCCTGCCACGTCTTGAGATACTTTTGGTATTCACGTGCATATCTTAGGACGATTGAGGTCTCGTACTGTCGGCACTCTTGGCTATTAATTTAATTGTGATATGTTGAGGCATGATAATTTGTTGTGGTACTACCTGAGGCACTCGTTATTATTTTCCATGACTCAAGGATGATTATGTATCGATATTTTTGTCAAGAAATATTTACATACCTCGATTTGGGATATTGGCACACATTCAACTCTCATAGCATTTGTGTTAATCATTGACCACGCTGAGGTGGCAAGGCTGAGATCTCAAGATGTTGTGAACTTTTATGCACAACTTGAGACTTTTGTGCCATGTAGATTTAGTATATTCGGTCATTGCGAAATTATGCAGAACTAGAACCTGTTGAAAACTTGTGGTTCCAATTGAAACATTTGACACCCCTCCCTCTTTTCTGGTCCTTTGAGGGTTATTTATCGATTATCCTATTTTATTACTATTATACATTTTGACTTCTTGCATGGACATATATTTACATCATACACATATGTACCACTCCTTGACTATACAGAGGTAGTGAGGTTGAGATGTTGTGTTACCTTCTTTGCAACCCCCTACTTAAGCTGAGGTAGCAAGGGAGGGACTGGACCATTTGTTCAACCTTTGACCATGCTGAGGTGGTAAGGTTGAAATATTATGATACCCATTGACCATACTGAGGTGATAAGATTAAGTTATTATGACACCTCTTGGCCACGGTGAGGTCGTACAGTTGAGATATTATGCCACCCCTTGACCATGGTGAGGTGGCAGGGTTGAGATATCTTGCATTCATATGTGACCTGTATATTGCATCATTGGTTATTATCGTTATCTTACATTATTTTGATGTATATTTTATTGTGCACTTACCCTTTTTATGCAGGTAATAGAATTCTTTGTTACTGCGTAACTGTTTGATTTCGTTTACTTAGTTAGTTGAACCTATTGGGTACATTTCAGTGTAATCATTCCTACTTTGTTTCCTTCTTGAAGATCGAGCATAGGGAAAACATAGGGTATTTGATTCTTCTAGCTGTGTTATTACCCATTTATCAAGATCTTAGTGTTGAGGCTCAAACATTTAGTAACCATAGACCTTTGAGATTTGTTTTAGTATTTTCTATTTCAAATAGTGAATTAGATATTATGAGCTAACTTTGCATTTTTATTTGAGATAGTTTTATTTACACTTCCTATTATTTTAGATACTCTTGTACTCATGACTCTAGGTTTTGGGATTTCTTTTGATATGTGGTGAATGTTTCTTCGTTATTCTATTTCCTTAGTCACAATCTGATTTGTGTCGTGACAAATTTGGTATTAGAGCTCTAGGTTAATTGGGCTCATGAGTCAACAATAGGGTGTCTAGTAGAGTCTCACGGATCGGTATGTAGACATCCATACCCAACTTCTGGAAGTTAGGGGGAACTTGACATGAATTTCTCTATTTTGATTCTATTCAATTGTTTCTTCATATCTACTAGTTTGAAAGTGTCTAATCTACTCCTCATACGCAATGCCGATTACCAAATCCCAAGGTTCAGTGGGAGAGCCCATGCTAGTTGACTTGACTCCCACCAGTGGTCGAGTAGGGCTCGTAATTTGCTAGATAGGTAGCTCTACCCAGAGGACAAACTATATCAACTTCTTTAGATCCTGATTATGAGCTAGACGGACCTATAGATTCTATAACACCACCCTAGTCCCATGTACTGCACCATCAGTTGAAGAGTTACTTTTAAGCGTATTAGCTAGATTAGAGGGAGCAGCTCTCGCCTAGCTACTATTTATACATCGGTTCCTACAACACCAGTTGGCACTTCCATAGCTCCAACTGAGCCACTCATAACTTATATAGTCCGTCCTCAGTCCCAATGGATCCTTCTATGACTTCTATGATTATTCCTCAGACATCGTGGTCAAATTCTACTTCATTGGTTTAGGGTTTGACTATTTTTTGTTTATCACATCGCCCAAATTTTTTGTTCCACCATCTACTGCTTGTCTTTCTATGTCCACTATTGAGCAAAAGAGTTTTTAGTGGTTTATACGATTTGCTCTCCCAAGATCTTATGGTACCCTAGGTAACAAAGCTTTTAACTTCTCGTTTCAGTGTCAGGACTGGTAGTGTAATTTTTCCATCCTTGAACCACATGGAATTTCTTATATATCTTATCAATCCACCGATCTCGCTAAGGAGTGATGGAGGTTAGTTTTTGCTCATAGACTAATTGTATTTCCAACTATGACCTGGGACAAATTCATAGAGATATTCGTAGAGAGTGTTTGTCCCATATGGCCTTCGAGATCGCCGGGATGAGCTTGACTGAGTTCGGCAGGGTTCTACGTTAGTTTACACTATGAGACAAGAATTCATACATTGTCTAGTTTTTTTCTTGTCCATTATCCCTATGGAGTTTGAGAGGATTCGGCAATTGCCAAGGGACTAACAGGGTACCTTTAGGAGGCTACAACATCCTTGGTTTTGGCTGGGGTCACATTTTACAGTGTGGTGGATTATGCTCGCATAATTGAGTGCATCAGATGTGATAGACCAGGTAGCTAAAAGAGATTCCATCAGTATAGCCAGTTTAATGGACCCTCACCATGAGATGGAGTGTTGCAGAGGCAGGGCCATCAGGACCAGGGAGTCCATGTAGCCATCCCTCCATCTGATAGTCGTGACTGTTGTATTCCTACTCTAATAGGCCGTGATAGCTTTTCTAGTGCAGTCATATTTGGTGGCTCTTTAGGACAGTCATCTCAGTATCAGGAGCGCAAAGTTTGTTATGCTTGTGATGAAATAGGGAATGCGACTAAGGATTGCCCTGAACATGTATTTTACACCTAGGCTTCAGGATCTCAGCCAGCAGCAGCACGAGCAACTACACATACCTCTCTGGGCATAAGGGTGGGAACTAGAGGAGATCAAGGTGTAATGGGAGGTAGAGCCTATGGAAGACCACATACGAATATTATAGATATGATTCCAGTGTGCTAATGATGTTCAAGCTCCTATAAGAAAGAGGTCGTTGTCAGCAATTAACCTAACCGAAGTTTAGGGTTGAATTCACAGGGAATATGGGCCTTGATTATAAGAATCCATGACTAATCATTTCAAGCATAAATAAATAAAATCTCTAAATGGTGGGGGTTTTTTGATGCGAAAACGAAGTAAAATAAACACTAAACTATGATGCGAGAAAACACTCAATTTTAGGGACAACTTAGGAATTTTGTTCACCATGGTTCTTTAACTCAATTGCCCTAGGTAACATAACTACAATTGGAATTTTGTATGTATAATGGTAACTTAGATTCTTCCAGCCCTCTTATGAAAGTGAAGGTCTAGTTTCACCATGGCGCTTGGTCAGCCACCATGGCATGCCAACTAATCGTTACTAATTGTCCGAGTCAACCTCCCCTTGATCAAGTTTTGTTGATTAGATGAGAACACATCAATCAAATCATGTCATCTACTTCCCTTTTCCTATTCATCACTACCTTGGTCCGGCTTGTGATAGTAGGTGGGGTTTGGTGTTGGCCACAACCAAAAGACAATCATAATGAGGGGAAATAGACAATACATGTAAGACCCAATCATAGAAATGTTATAAACCTATGTTATTTCAAGTCAACTACCAATGATTCCCACAACCCCAAGTTGTAGTTGCTTAGCTACTCATGTCTAAGGCAAAACAAGCAAAAATACACATACAAGTCATAAATGAAAGCTTTACCAAAAACACTAAAGAGTGTAGGCACCACAAGTTGCAAACCCACAAGCTTGATTGATCAACAATGAGTACAAAGAAAGATTTGAAATCCCCAAAATGGGTTTTCAAAAAGAGAATAATAAACTAATCTAAAACCCTAAAATATTCTTGAGAGAATATTCAAAGGCAAACACTATCTTCTAAAATTTGAAATCTCCTCACAAAAATCCAACTTAATACATTTATAGTGTTTACAAGTAAACCATAAAACTAATACAGAAAAGACAGCTTCCAACTGGTACACCTTGTAGGTACGACTCGTAGGGTAACCGACGAGTCATAGTTGGGGTCTCATATCAGGTTCTTGCCATCTTGGATTCAACTAGTACGACCCACAAGTACGATCCATTGGTTGAGCTATGACTCATATATTCCTCTTATAGTCTTGGCCTTTTGTTTTTGGTCCAACATTTTGGCTCTCTGATTCCTGCTACGAGTCCACCTATATGAATCGTGGTGAGAATTACGACTCGTATGATGGACTCATAGGGGTGACCTCCACTTAGCAGATTTCTGAATTTTGGTCTCTTTTTCTTGGTACGACACACCCTACGACTCATAACTTGGGCTACGACTCGTACGTGAGCTCATATGTCCTATAATTCAGCAAAATCTACAACATTTCTTCTAAATCATGCCAACCTAACTTTTCTGGAAGAACAACACAAAACACATACAAAACATAAAAAGTTACCTTAAAAACTCACACTATCCCTTATTTTGGGTATCAAATGTGTTGTATTTTGATAGCACATCAACACCCTCAAGTTAGAATCGTCGCTTGTCCTCAAGCGATGACTCAGTCTAAGAAGACAATGAGATATACATAGTAGCTACCTTAATGCCATATACAACAACTCCTTTGATTCAGGTACCCAACTACTATTTACTAAACAGGATGGCAAGGTTATTAAATAAAACCAGAACATAATGAGACACCTGGCAATCCAACTATGATAAGCCAAGAAGCATCAACAGTCCACAATCGTTGTGTACTCATATGCTACTCAAGTAGTGCAAATGCCTTTATTGGAAAGAAGTCCTTCAAACTCACTCAAAAAGCATTTAGAATTCAGGGACTGTGGAAACATTCTCACTCCCAAAATTGATATTCATGCATACTGACTAACACTATGGGCTTGTCACTATACTCATCTTCTGGCTTGGTGATGAAGTAGATTTGGATAACTTTAGGACTTATGGGCTTGTAACATAGGTTGAAGGGGCTTTGGTATGGCAATTTAGGCAAGTAGTGACTATAAGCTATCCTTGAACATGTTAACTAACACTTTTCATTTTCATAATCCAACCCTTTTTAATAAATCCACACTTATTCTCCTGTTTTAAACTTTTCTCGAGTGCTTTCTTTCTATTTTCAGCAGTGCCTTGTTTCTGAACTCAATTCTTGCAAATTTTTCTCAATTAAAGGATTTTTTCTTTTTCTTTTTCTTCACTCAGCTCATGCTTTTTCATTTCTTTCTTTATTTCCCAAGTAACGACCTGATTTTCATAACTTTACAGCAATAAGGGCCACCCTTAACTTAGGTTTTTAGCCTGATGTGAAGTACATAATATCTATTCCTCAAAATAGGGCTGCCCTCAACACAAGCTTTTAGCCTCAATTAAGGTTCACATGTTTAAGGATAGACTAGGGCTAATATTGATGTATTTCATCAAATAAGGTTAAGCTAGCAAGGTGTTAAGAAAGAATGAGTATATGAGAAGCTCAAAATTTTGGAAAAAGAGATTGACTAACTCATTTAGTGGGTCATTTAGGCTAAAAGTGGGTTCACTCAAAGAAAAAAGGCCTAAGATCCTTTCCATATCAACCACATTGCCAAACCAATCTTAGAGTATCAAGGCAAGTTCTTATTCCATACAGGATACATGAATGCAACAAACTAAGATCACAAAACACATGGCATTGCATCCACAATCAAGTATAGACTCACAAGTCATGCTTTCGGCCTCATCTTACCTTCACATATCATTACAAACTTTGCCAGATACTCAAAAATGTATGAATTTATCAACAATAAAAATCTCAAAATTTTTGAGGGTACCCAATTTTTCATCAGAACTTTAAAACCCATCTAAAGATTATGTATATGTCAATAGATAACACTACTATGAATTTACACATTATCTACACTGCCTAAACATGTCGGTTCAATGGAAAAGTAAACATCCACAAGAAAAAAGAATCACGGCAAGAAAACTTTGTGATCAAAAATAGGGAAAGTTATGGACTCGAAGTTACTCAAACTTCACTTTAATCCATAACCTCCCACAACCCACAAAAAATAGGATACTTTGTCCTCAAAGTGAAGACATGAACAAAATACAAACACGATAACAGAGGAATATATGCATATATATATACACACATACACTATAAAAACCAAAAATTAACATCCACAGTATAAATAAAAAAAATACCCAACCATAAAAATATTTAAACATATCAAAAAACCAACATAACACAAAGATTGTCTATCAACAAAAGAAAGTATCCAAAATGATAGAACAAGAACTAGGGTCAAAAGAAGTCAAATATCATGGTACATCAAGCACCAGTCTTTGGCTGGTTTGTAAGGTCCTGGGGCTCTATCTTCTCCGCAATAGTTCCTGAGCTACCCTCTTCATGTGGGGTGTGTTGTGTCCGCGCTCTCTGAATAGCCACCAGCAATACCGACTCATGCACCAACTCCTCGGGTATGGGCTTCTCCTCTAGTCTCGGCCTCTTCTTAGCCGACTTTGGATCATCATCATGCTCGAGAGGCCTCTTCCCAGGGATGTCCGAATGATAGTCTAGCCACTCGAATGCCTTATCATGTGCCAGTATGGCTTCCAAAACTGCAACAGGAGCTGCCAACATCTGCAATAACTCGGCGTTAAACTTTGCCAACTCCTCAATCACTACACTCGAGTCAGCATCCCTGGTGCGCTCAAGTCTGCACTGTACTCTCGCCTCGAAAGCTTCTACTCGGGCATCCACCGCTCTAACTCTCTCATCTAACATATCATGGGCAAATGCCTTCATCCTCTACTTAGAGTTAGGTACGGTCTAGTTAACCCAAGGTCTGACCCATGCAGGTTGAGCCTAAAGTTCTGGACTCTACCGTAGCCACCCTACATAGTAATGCCTGAAAAGCAACAATAGAAGTAAGAGAATCAACATGTAATGTGGCTGCTGCTAGTGCTGGAGAACTAGAGGATGGTACGGACTTAATCTTCACAGCTGGCATAGGCTCTGTAGTAACTAAAGTAGTGCCGGTATGTCAGGACCCAAGCTTAGGCCCTAGACGTGACATGGCAAATGGGGAACCCGAAGGGACCACAATCAAGCTTCTTCACTTGTCATTACACATCATTGGTCACAAAATCATTTAAAAGACAAAGTAAGAAAAAGGGAAAATAGGGTTAAGGGAAGGTTTTCTTAAGAATCATAATCAAGAGGAAAGAGTCAAGCTCAGAACGTAAATACATAACTTATCCAACAACAACAACAACAACAACATTACCCTAATGCCTCAAAGTCTCCCGCCCATTGTGGGGTAAGGGGGGTCGGATGTACGCAGCCTGACCCCTCTGTTTAAAAATATAGCGCGACTGTTTCCAGAACATAACTTATCCAACATACACCTCTAAATACATGGATAGAGCAGGGGCCAAGACAAAACTACCAGACTCACCCTCATAGTCAATCAAACCTAAGAATGTGTCTCAATACATAGATAATGGCAGCATAGACTAAGGTCCCTGGAGTAGAGAACGCATCAACTAGCCTTGAGTAGGATCGGTCTAGCCACGAGGAGGAGGAGAATGTTCAACTTGAGCACCGGTCCCTACATGGTGATGTCATGTAGGCAAGAGTATGCACTAGTATGTTTGAATATACTAAGTATATGTAGTGCAATGCAAAAAGTGATAATCTTTATAATCAACATATATAACAGTAGACAATCGACCTGATATAGCAATGTGACATGTATGATTAATGCATTGGTAAAACATTCTTAAATAACTCATACTCATATAAGATATCATAAGTGAAGAATAAACCAAGCTAGAATTCCAACCTTGGTTGGTTGACGATGGTCACACCCCATCATCCTAAGTGGTGTGATACAAACCCCTCACATGGTTGATGATGGTGACACCCCATCATCCTATGTGGCAAAGTATGAACCCCTCACATGGTTGATGAGTACAAACCCCCACCTGGGTTGGTGATGGTCACACCCCAATCATCTTAGGTGGTGAAGTACAAACCCCTCATATGGTTGATGAGTACGAACCCCCACCTCAGTTGAGTATAGTCTAATGCAACGCTTTATATAGAATTCATCATGTTCATAAACTCAGTTCATTATTATGTAGTCAATCATATCATATCTCATGTTTTGGACCTTCATTTCCACAACAAACCCTAGCTGGACGTTTTATCCTTAGGGGGTATGTAATGGGGTTAAAATACAATGCGATTTAGAGATGAAATCATGCGAGAAAAACTGTAGTAAATCTATCGATCAACACTTTGCAAAACTCCCAAGAAATTCACATCAAAATCCCTCATCAAGTCCAACATTAAATCTAAGATTTAGAGCTCAAGATATGCTAAAACAACCATACATTCATGAACTGAAAAGACTGTGCAGTAAATTTCTCAATGTACAAGACCCACATGTAAAATCAACTTTAGATCATGCAATATTAGTAAAAAGGATGCTTAGGAACCATGGGTGGAAGGACCTAATGGATCAACACCACATACCTTAACATTGGAGAAGTTCTTGGTGAAGTTTGAAAATCAATGCTTGAAGCTTGAAGAAAATCCTTAGTTCGGATGAAGGTTTTGAGTCTTGATTTTTGGAGGGAAAATATGGCTAAGTGTTTTGAGGACTATTGGGAAATGTTTTGGATGATATAAGAGTGAAATTTTGCTAAGTATAGATAAAAACATGCTTGGGAAAACTTGGGCCCAACACAGAATATTTGGACCGCACAGGAAAAACACTACGAGGGAAAATACATCTCTCCGCATTGTGGAGAGGACACAAAGGAAAAATTGTTCATGGGCGCGCCCTTGGCACGTCGCAGAGGTCAACGTTGAAACCTCACTGGAATTTGCACTTTCAAAAATTGAAATTGCTATTCTTTCACTCTTAAATCGGGGTTAGACCCTTTTTGTCCTAATTTCGACCCCCTGATCACAAATATGAAGTCATTTTTTCATAATAGCAAACAAATTTTATGATATACAAAAATTAAAATTTCGAGCATTCCGAGGCACTTTTTGTGGTCATTACAATATCTCCCCCTTGGGAACATTCATCCCTGAATGTAAAAGAGATGTACAAGACAAGAGTGATCATGAGAAAATGAAGCCCAACACGAATGCAACTTAACATGTAGAATACCATTTCAAATTCTCAACATAAGTGTAAAATCATTATAAATTTACCAACTTAAACATGAATGCATATTAATGACATAGGATCTAAAATGTAAGACTTGAGATCACATATGGGACTTAGGATGAGTACCTTAGGCTTGAGTGGAGTTTTAAAGCTGAGGATACCTCTTTTGCCTGTCCGCTTTGGCCTCCCATGTAGAACTTTCAACTTGTTGGTTCCTCTAAAGGACTTTAATGGATACCACCTCTTTTTTCCTCAATCTCTTTACTTGCCTATCCATGATTTGAACTGGAACCTCCTCATAGGACAACATGTCTCCCACAACACCCAAAGCATCAAGAGACACGATGGCTTTAGGATCACCAACACATTTTCTCAACATAGAGACATGGAACACCGGATCGACCAAATTCATTTCAATAGGCAATTTCAACTCATAAGCTACCTTGCCAACCCTCTCTATCACTCATAAAGTCCAACATACCTTGGGTTCAACTTCCCCCTTTTTACCAAAACAGAACACACCTTTCATTGGAGAAACCTTTAAATAGACCCAATCATCCACTTAGAACTACAGATCTTTCTTTCTTACATCAACATAGGATTTTTGACGACCTTGGGCCATTCTCAACCTCTCCATAATCATCTCAACCTTTTCCAGAGCCTCCATAACAAGATCCAATTCCAACAAAGACACGTCTCCAACCTCAAACCAACCCACAGGTGATCTACAACGTCTCCCAAAAAGAGCCTCAAAAGGAGCCATACCGATGCTAGAGTGATAGCTATTGGTATAGGCGAACTCAATCAATGGAAGATGGTCATCCCAGCTACCTATAAGCTCTAAGACACAAGCCTTAACCATATCCTTAAGTGTTTCAATTGTCCTTTTTGGCTTGGCTATCCATTTGAGTGTTGAAGGTCGTACTAAGGTGAACTTTTGTACCAAGACCCCTTTGGAAAGACCTCCAAATGTGTGAAGTGAATTGTGAACCACGATCCAATATGATGGACAAAGAAATACCATGCAACCTCACTAGCTTATAGATATACAACCTTGCATACTCTTCAGCCTCATATTTTTTCTTAACCGGTATAAAGTGAGTTGACTTTATCATCCTATCAACCACCACCCATATGGAATCAAAACCTTTTCTAGTTTTTGGCAACCCAACCAAAAAATCTATATTAATTACATCCCACTTCCAAGTGGGAATCTCTATATCTTGGGTTAGGCCATGCGATCTTTGATGTTCGACTTTCACTTGCTGACAACCGTGGCAACCAGAAACAAATACGACAATGTCCCTCTTCATGCCTACCCACCAGTACACATCCCTTAAGTCTCTATACATTTTGGTGGAACTGGGGTGGATAGAGCAAGAAGAATTAAGGGCCTCATCAAGAATTATCTCCCTCAAACGATAATGACATGGCACACACAACCTTTATTTTGCCCTCTTTCACCAAGGCCATAAATTCAAGCAAGGAGGAGTCTTGATCGTGTTTTTCTATCACTTCATCAACCAAAGAAGGTTTGGAACCATCAACAACAACACCACCATCACCCACATCTTCCAACCTCACCCCTAATATAGCTAGCCAATCTATGCACCTCTCTAGCAATCTCCCTATCACCACCATCCACATGAGCTAGGCTACCCATAGACACCCGACTCAAAGCAGCCGACACAATATTTGCCTTACCAAGATGGTATTGTACACTCATGTAATATTCCTTAAGAAGTTCTAACCACCTTCTTTGTCTCAAGTTGAGGTATTTTTGAGTGAAGACATATTGAAGATTGTTATGATCGGTGAAGACATCAATATGCACCCAATACAAATAATGACGCCAAATCTTTAATGCAAACACCACTACGGCTAATTCAAGATCATGGATAGGGTAGTTCTTTTCATGCATTTTGAGTTTCCTAGAAGCATAGGCTATGACCTTACCATTTTGCATTAGCACACAACCCAAAACCAACTCTAGATGCATCACAATACACAACAAAATCCTCAAACCCATCCGGTTGTGACAATGTAGGAGCGGACACAAGTCTATCTTTCAATGTTTGGAAGCTTTTCTCAAATTCATCGGTCCACACAATCTTAACCTTCTTTTGAGTCAATTTTTTCATAGGAGAAGCAATGGAGGAGAACCCATTCACAAAACCTCTATAGTAACCCACAAGGCCCAACAAACTCCTAATATCCAACGGGATCAATGGTTTAGGCCAATTCCTAAATCACATTGGTCTTCCTAGGATCCACTTTAACGTCATCCCCGACACTACATGACCAAAGAATACAACCTCCAACCAAAACTCACACTTGTCATATTTCGCATATAATCTCTCCTCCCTCAATCTTTGCAACACAAACCTCAAATGACCCATATGCTCCTCCCTACTATGTGAATAGATCAAAATATCATCAATAAAGAAAACGACAAAGGGATCAATGTAGAGTTTGAAGACCCTATTCATTAGGTCCATGAAAATGGCCGGTGCATTAGTCAACCCAAAGGACATCACCACAAATTCATAGTGCGCATATCTAGTCTGGAAGGCCATCTTGGAAATATCACACTCTCTCACCCGTACTTGATGGTACACGGACCAAGATCAATCTTAGAGAAAAATCTAGCCCCTCGAAATTGATCAAACAAGTCATCAATTCTTAGAAGAGGATACCTATTCATTATAGTGACTCTATTGAGTTGCCGATGGTCAATGCACATTCCAAGTGACCCATCTTTCTTCTTTACAAACAAAACGGGTGCACCAAAGTTGAATGGCTAGGTCTAATAAATCCCTTCTCCAACAAATCTCTTAGTTGTTCCTTTAACTCCTTCAACTCCACCGAGGACATACAACAAGGAGGAATGAAGAGAGGTTAAGTGTCGGGAAGGAGATATATGCCAAAATCTATCTCCCTTTCAGGATGAACTCTGAGAAGGTCTTTTGGGAAGAAATCAAGAATCTCAATTACAACCAGAACAGACTCAATGGAAGGGACTTTGGACTCTACGTCTTTAACTCTCGCAAGATGATACAAATACCCCTTGGAAATCAACCTATGGGCTTTAATGCATAAACCTACCCCTCACTACCACATCATGGCTTTCCCATTCAAGGACGGGTTTAGTTGGAAATTGAAACTTGGCCCCAGGGGTTCTACAATCAATAGAAGCATAGTATCCACACAACTAATACATCCCAAGAACAATATCAAAATCAATTATATCTAATTCCACAAGATCACAAGGTAAGACTTTACGCAAAATACAAAGAGCACAATTTCTATACACCCACCGAGTAGCAATAGATTTACCAATAGGAGTAGATACCTTATATGACTCATGCAATGACTTTGACTCAACATGGCACTTTTTAGCAACAAAGGGGGTAATAAAGGAAAGGGTGGCACCTGGATCAATCAAAGCATATACATCAAGATCAAAGATTTTAAACATATCAATAATAATATCGGGGACCTCACAAACCCCTTCCCTCCCATGTAGAGCATAAAACCGATTGTGCATCGGGGTACCACCTTGAGGACCATCTCTACCCAATAGAATCACATTTGCACCCCGAATCTTGCTACGATTTCTTGGACAATCAACCCTCTTGTGACCAAGGTCCCCACATTCAAAACATACATTAGAACCCTTCAAACATAGACCTCCATGCTTCCTTCCTCATCTAGGACACACCTCTATAAGAGCCACACCACCAACACCTTGAGGCCTAGGGATGTTGTTAGCAAACTCCCTATTAGTAGAATGAGAAGGCCCTAGCACCCTTTTGGAACATGCCCCCAAAATAAGCCCTGTTGGCCTCATGGCCCCTCTTTCTCTTCAATTTTTCTTCTTCTATTTGCCCGGCATATGTCATCAATCGAGATAAGTCCATGTCACCAATCAGCAAGGCGGACCGACATTCTTCACTTACCAAGTTGGAGATCCCTATAACAAAGTTATTCATCCTTGACCTAGGATCGGCCACCAAGTGAGGGGCATACTTTGAAAGATGATTAACTTTGAGGGCATACTCCCTCACGCTTATAGCGCCTTGTTTCAAGTACATAAACTCTACTAACTTTTCTTCCCTAAGTTGAAGAGAGAAAATCGATTAAGGAATGCCAATTTGAACTTCTCGTAAAACACCACATTAATAACCCCCTTTTCACCCTTCCATTGCTCATACCAATTTTGGGCTACCACTTTGAGTTGGTACACCGCCAACTTTGCCTTATTATTCAGCCCAACTGTCATGATATTCAAGATTTTGTAGATCTCATCAATGAACTCTTGTGGATCTTCATCCACCTTTGACCCATGGAAAACTAGAGGATTCATCTTCATGAAATCTATTAGCCTAGTTCTTCGGGTAGTAGCATAAGGGGCTTGGGCCCCTTGTTGTACTTGGTTGGCCACCACTTGAGCAAGCTTAGTGAGGGTATCCCGGAGCTCACTATTGGTAGGTTTCTCCTCACGAGTTTGGACACATCTTCCTCTAGTGTTTGGCATGATCTAATATAGTAAAAAACAATCGTTAGGGGGAAAACTCACCATAACTCTATATCATAACTTAGAACATGAAGAAGGTAAACATTTTCTAAAATGCCTCATAGCCATCTATTCATAGTCATGGCTTGCTTCACAACTATGAATAAGACTTTAATTAACGCATTGTATTGGACTCTAAAGATCTATCAACCTAGAAGCTCTGTCCTGGCCTCTATGTTCTTCCTAGTCACCATTCTCCTCATGTTGCCAACATATCAATCATATTCTGCGGTGGACTGAGGCACTCTAAAATTGGGCCCAAACTGGACCCTTCGAATGGTCTTCTCTAATATAGGAACTCTCCTACCCAGGACTTGCACCACCCGTAACCTTGGCTGCTCGATCAGCTTCTTGTTCTTCGGTAACCCCTTGCATAGTGTAGCAAGGAATGCCGCATAAAACTCATGGACTATGAAAGGGGCATACTTGCCCAGCTATTTTGCAGTTTATCGTAGCCCGTGTCTATCTAACTCTTCATCCAATACTGGCATCTTATCCAACCCTAAGTCCTTCAATCTAGAATCTTCATGATATTTCTACACTGGTTTGCACCGTCCCTTAGGCTCTAAACCCTTGTCGTATATCTCCTTCATCCCTGGGACACACCATCTGTGGTTAGATGGAGGTTGGGACTAGAGTTCTTCTTGCTGGGTCTGAGTGTGTGGAGGCCATGTGTCGTAGACTGCTATCAGACCCGTCTCTGTTACACTGCTATTCCTCCTTTTCAGACTAGGAGAAACTACTATCTTCCATGGGAGTCTGTGCTCCAAGTGCCCGGGTCTGAGATTTATTAGCTTAGGGGTCTATTCTGACCCTGTGAAATTCTAGATACCCCTCAGATCTCTTGACCTCAGAAGATTCGTCAATCAATCTCCGTTGAAAGAATTGGATTGCTTGTTTGTTCTTTGGAGGCATTGTATCTCCAAACAACCATACGACCCATGTGAGCATAAAGATGTTTGATCATAACAGAGAACAACAAATGTAGACACTTCAAAAATAAAACAGAAGACAAAAATCTCTGATGCAATTGCAGGGCTGTAGTTATGAGTATAGTTACGACTTAGAGGATGACCTATGAGTCGTACACTGGCCTCATAGTAACAAAAATTCTAGAAAGAAAAGTCTAAACTCAGAAATAAGAAGTAGCTACTACTCATCGTAGAGCCTACGAGTAGTTATCTAGCCTCGTACCTATTTCCAGAGACATTTTTAAATACTTAGGCAAGACTATGAGACCCTCACTATGAGTTATAACGAGCATTACGAGACGTAGGTGGGTCTCGTATGAGAATCATGAAGAAACCACTGGTGACTGATGCTTGATACGAGGGACTACTTTGACTCGTAGGGGAGCCTATGAATCATAGGAAAGCATCATAGCTGAAAATAGGAGACACAAGTAGTGTCTAACACTTTCACACAACAAGCTCAAAAAGACACAAATTTATGAATTAACATTTAAAAAGAACCATATGATATAATAGACGCATAGGTAGTCCAAAAATGAAATAAGAAAGCTAAAACAACCAGCATCCCTAAGAATCGAAGTTAATTCCAACTCACGTAAAACAAAACTAAGAGCACCTTTCTATCCAAACTAGAACTTCTTATCAACCAAACCATGCCACTGAGGTGCAGGTGCAATTCAGATGATTTCAATCAAGTTCAACAATCTGAGAAATATAAAACACACCCAGACTAACCAAATTCTCATTCAGAAAATAATTTGCTCAATGCTTAGGCAACAAATAAGAACTAAACTCAAGGGATTAAGCATTTACACAATCACAACCACTGACTCAAGAATTTCAAACAAGGTTCAGTTTATCATAAAATCCTTCAGAGCACACCAACCACATATTTTTATGTTTATATCAAAATATCATCAAATGTGCTTGAAAATTCATTGATAACCATATACACAATCATCCATAGCATAACTCACCACCATAGTTCATTAAGGTCAACCAACAAACCCACCAAATGGTGGAAGAATTGAACTAATGGGATGTAGATGGAAAAATGAATGAAACCCCAGGAAATATTATTGTTACCAGAATCATGGCTGGAAAATGCTGTGGGTGGCCAGGGTTCTGATTGGAAAAGTGATTGGGATGATTAAGGGTTTTTTGTAGCTTTAGGAATTGGGAAATGAATTTTGTGTGTCAAATTTTATTTTGACCCCCTTTTGAATGAAACTAGGTCAGATTTTTTTAAAATTGCAGATCGGGGCTACGAGACCCGGAAGACGAGTCATAGAGAATCCTATGACTCATTTGTCCTGGCTTCGCAGCCAACTTCAACACTTAGAAATATATAATTCATACCTGGGCACTTGGAAACCCACTTACGACTCATAAGAGACCCTACAAATCGTAAGGTTGGCTCGTAGTGTATGTCCTAACATTTGATGCTCATTGTTTCTTTCTTTGAAGCATGCCTACGAGTCATAGGGATGACTACGACTCATAGGCCTGCTCATAGAGGTTACTCCAAGTGCTATTTTCTCACTTTTTCACCTTTTTGATTTCCACCTACTAACCAAGTTTGAGAAGATAATAATGTTCAAACTATTACAACTGCGTCAATGTCTTTAAACTAAAAACATACTTACACCTTCTACCTAAGAATCTCAACAACCAAAAACAATTAAAACAAACCAACAATTATCAACAACGATTGGGTTGCCTTTCAAGAAGTGCCTTGTTTAACATCGTGGCTCGACTTTGTCATCGTCCTTCATCAACTATCATTAAGGGTCCACACCTCACTTTTTAACTCATCCGGCTGCTACATGGATTGGCAAATATTAAACATGACCTCTGTTTCACTAACCTAAACCATAGTTGACTCGAATCCATATCCACTAGCTCTCTCCTAGTGGCCAGAAATGGTCTTCCCAAGATGATGGGCACCTCAAAATTAACTTCATTGTCAAGGATCACAAAATTCGTGGGAAAGATGAATTTATCAACTTTAACAAGCACATCAAAAAGGATTCCCTTTAGCTTTTTAATGGTTTGATCCACTATGAGCAACCTTATTCTTATTGGCGTGGGAGTGACAAGGAAAAACGTTTTGAATACAGCAAGATACATTTGATTGATGCTCGCTCCTAGGTCACATAATGCTCTTGATAACTCAACATCACCAATGGTGCAAGAAATGGTGAATGCACCGGGATACTCTCATTTCTAAACAGGGCATTTAGCCATAATTGCAAAACATTGTTAGAGTTGTTATGAGAACTCTTGGCTCAAAGTGCACTTCATGGTCACCAAATCCTTCATATACTTGGCATACCCCGACATCTTCTCCAAAACTTCTAGAAAGGGAATATTGATGGAGAGTTGCTTCAACATTAAGAGGGAGTGTTTGAATTTACCCTCCTTTTCTTTTTTCTTAAGCCTTTGACGGAAAGGAGGAGGGGTTTTTGGAATTGCTTTAAATTTTTTGTGCCCCCTTACCTCTTCTTGTTGCATCCCAACAACCTTCAAATCTTCTCCCTCAACCACAACTTCATCACCAAGACCCTTCTCATCAGCTTCATCCACAATTACTAGTATATGGGGATTAATGGTGCTTTTTCCACTCCGACTCATGACCGCAATGCAATGGCCTTCATTTTTTGGATTTTGAACTGTATTTCTTCGTAAGATGTGCTTTTGCCATTGGTTCAATTGTGAAGATACATGTCCAAATTGTTGTTTAAGTTACTTAATCTCCACCAAGTGAGACTCTGTTTTTTTATTATACTTGAAATATATGCTTTCATTCACTTTAAAGTCTCATCTTAGTAGTCGGCCCTCTTCAACAACTTTTCAAACACTTCTTTGATCTTGGAGTTACTTGATCTGGCCTCACGGTTGTGAGGTGGCACATAAGTACCATTACTATATCCCTCTCTTCTTCCCCCATTCGGTATCAGGTACTCTATCTCGCTCATAGTATCCACCTCGGTTATCTCTATACGTACCATCACGGTAGAAGTTTCAACCTTGATTCCTAGGACCTTGCCTCTATTAGTCCGAATTGGACTCTTGGGGGTTGTTCTGGAAACCCACCGCTTGGTTGATGACAAAACATGCATCCTCATCAAAGAATGGATCGTCAAAGATGGGGGCCTTCTGAGGTTAGTGAGTGACTTCTTTAACACTTGCTTGGTTTTTCTACAAAACAAAGTCCATACTTGTGCAGAGTTGAGAAAGTTGCTCCATGATCTCTTCACTTACCTTTGCTGGCTCATTGTTGGTGTTGATCGCAAAAGAAGGTTTTATTGCACCTCTCTCTCGTTGACCCCATGCTCTATTTGTTTTGACTACTTTCTCCATCATTATGTCTATCAATGCAAAAGGTTGGTCAAGGAACATGCCTCCCATGATTGTATTTGCACAAGCTTGACTATTCTCGTCAAGTTCCCGATAGAAAATCTCAACTAAGGCATCATCAACAATCTCGTGATCGGGAACGATCCTAAAATATTTGGTAAACCTTTCCTATGTTGTGCTAATACAGTCACCAGCCAATTTCTCAGAGTTGTTGATTTGGCCTTGAGCTTGAACTTCTTAGATCTTTGAAAATATATTTCAAGGAAGACTCCCTGAAGCTTAGCCCAACTTGTAATAGTACCCAAAAGAAGCTCAGAAAACCACACAGCTGGATTGCTAGTCAATGATAGTTGAAACACTCTTAAACCAATGGCATTAAGAGAAAGATTTTGTAACACTGAATAGTCCATGGTTTTGGAGCATTTGGAGCAATTCACTCGATACCATGAACTTAGTATATCTATCGATAAAGTAGGCGGTACTATGGCACCGACAACGTTCATAGTCATAAGGTTCAGTCAATATTGATTCCAACCATAAGTGTTTTCATTGAAGTCCATAAGTGGTGGCCTGTTACCCCTTGGCGGTGGATTCTCCTTTCTTCCTATATCCTTATTCATATTTGTATCCTCCTCAACTTGATATCTTCATTCAATCGAGCCAGTCTTCTCACTATTCAATGGATCTCGCAATTGATTGGAGCTAAGGGATTTCCTTGGCTCCTTATGTTGGGCAAATAACCTAGTACACCCTGCAAATAAAATCAAACAACAAAAAAAAACAAAAGTAAAATACAAGAGATTCTAGAAATCAACATTAGAACTAAGTAATGGTGAATTCAAGTCAAAACGTAGCCGTATTCCCCGGCAATGGCGTCATAAATTTTGATGATGTTCAAGCTCCAACAATAAAGTGGACATTGTTAGCAATTAACCTAACTGATGGTCAGGGTCGAATCCATAGGGAATACGGGCTTACTTACAAGAATTCACTACTAATAATTTCAAGCATACATAACTAAAATCTCTAAATGGGGTTTTTTTGTGATTCAAAAACAATGTAAAATAAGCACTAAACTATGATGCGAGAAAACACTCAATTTTAAGGAAAACTTGGAAACTGTGTTCACCATGGTTCGTTGACTCTATTACCCAAGGTAACATAACTATAAATGGAAATTCGCATGCAGGATGGTAACTTAGGTTCTTTCAGCCCTATTGTGAAGGTGAAGGTCAAATTTTACCATGGCGCTTGGTCACCCACCATGGCGTGCCAACTAACCATCACCAATTGTCCTAGTCAACCTCAACTTGGTCAAGTTTTGTTGATTATACGAGAACATATCAATTGAATCATGCTATCTACTTCTCTTTTCCTATTCGTCTCTACCTTGGTCGTACTAGTGATAGTAGGTAGGGCTTGGTATTGGGCACCACCAAACAACAATCATAATAAAGGGAAATAGACAATACATGTGAACCTTAATAGTATAAATGCGATAAACCTAGGTTATTTCAAGTCAGCTACCTATGCTTCCCACAACCCTATGTTATGGGTGCTTACCTACTCATGGCTAAGGAAATATAAGCAAAAAGAAAGAGAGAATAACAAGTTAATCTCAAAGTTCTACCAAAAATAATGAAAAGTGTAGGCACCACAAGTTGCAAACCCACATGCTTGATTGATCAACATGAGTACAAAGCAAGATTTGCAATCTACAAAATGGGTTTTCCAGGAGAGAATAATAAACTAATTTAAAATCCTAAAATATTCTTGAGAGAATATTCAAAAGCAAATCCTATCTTCTAAAATCTAGAGTCTCCTCACAAAAACCTAACTTAATATATTTATAGTGATTACAAATAAACCCTAAAAATAACCCAGAAAAGAAAACTGGCAACTAGTACGCCTTGCAAGAATGACTCATAGGGTGACCGAGTCGTAGTCGGGTCTCATATCAGATTCTTGGCATCTTGGATTGAACTGGTACGCTCCACAAGTATGAGCCATTGCTTGAGCTATGACTCTTATGTTCCTCTCGTTGTCTTGGCCTTCTGTTTTTGGTCCAACATTTTGGCTCTCTGATTCCTACTATGTGTCCACCTATATGAGTCGTGGTGAGACTTATGACTCATAGGGGTAACCTCCACTTAGTAGATTTTTGAATTTTTGTCTCTGTTTCTTGCTATGACACACCCTACAACTTATAGCTTGGGCAACAACTCATAGGTGAGCTCTATGTCCTATGATTCAGCAAAATCTACAACTTTTCTTCAAACTCATGCCAGCCTAACATTTTTGCAATAACAACACAGAAAAACATAAAAATCATAAAAAATCATCTTAAGAACTCACAAAATCCCTTGTTTTGGGCATCAAATGTGTTGTATTTTTACAATACATCATGTGTCACCATTCTACTTTTGTTTTATCTGATATAGGCTCCATTTATTCTTATGCGTTAGCTTATTTTTCTTTGAAGTATTTCTATTATGTGTAAGGTTCTTTCCGAGTTCCACCACAATAGGTGAATCATTGGTGGTGAATTGAGAATGTCGGGGCTCCATTGTGACTTTTATAAGGGGAGATACTATTACTGACTTATTATTTCTAGATAGAACTAATTAAGATATGGTATTAGTTATTGATTGGTCAATCATACTATTTTTACTTTGCTCAAGGTGGGAGTGACATGGTGGCATATTATGATGCTTTTAGGTTGGGTTTGGGTGTTGTATGAATGCAAAAGGGAAGGTGATAACATATGCCACTAGACAGTTGAAGGTGGATGAGAGAAACTACCCTACTGATGATTTGGTATTGGCTAAGGTTGTGTTTTGTGTTGAAGTAACGGGAACATCATCTGTAGTACCAACCACCGAGTCCCAAATACATTTTTCCTCAACCTAATTCGAATATGAGATAGCGTAGATTGTTAGAATTTCTCAAGGTCTATGATATATTTATTTTATATCACCCAAGGAATGAAAATGTAATGGAAGATGCTTTGACCTAGAAGGGTACTAGTATATAGATTTTGGGAATTTTTAGGGTTGAGGAGAGCCCCTTAGCTGTGGAGGTTCAATCACCTTCTAGACGAATGATTTGGATGCATATTTTTCCTTCCTTAGAGTATTTTGGTCTAGGTTGAGACCACAACCTCGTTACTCGATCATATTTGTGCTCATCAGTTTGGGGATGTTAGACTATGCTTGCTGAGGTTAGACTATGATTCATGATGGATATTATTGATTCTTTTGAAGCTTTGAAGATAAATGGTACAGTTTGTGCACCTAAGATATGAGTTTTGGTGAGATTGATATTAGAGAAAGTTCATTTTGCTAGATATTCCATCTATCCTGGTGTGGCAAAGATGTATCATAGTCTAAGATAGCATTGCTAGTGGTTCGACATAAGAGGGTAAAGCTCAGCCTTACGTTTATTGGTCATTTGAGACTTTGGGGAGAGTTTGTGTGGTTGTCTATGAGTTGGCATTTCCACCAAGATTTTTGATAGATCATCTTGTATTTAATATTATATAACTCTTGTTCCAAGGGTATTAGAGTAGCAGTCGAGGACCTTATTGGGTTGTATTTATATATGGCCCATTCCTTACTTGCATGTTAATGCACATACTGTTGTAGAGGCAAGACTTGTGGTTAACGAGTTCGTTTCTATGGACTATGTTGTAGAGGTAAGCCTTCACATTGTTCATGAAGGCTACTACTTCAGATGTATCTACTATGGTTTATGTTTTTCTTCTTTTTGGGGTCTGTACGCCTGACACTTAAACTCATATCACTCTATTAGATGCTCCATGATCTTGTTGTGGGATTTGACCTATAGATATTTTTGTTAAGTGGTCTTTTCCTTTCATTAATTGATACTTGATTTTTGTTTCTGGTTACTCTCTGTTATAAGTATTGATGAGTTTTGCAGTTTCACATATTGTATCTCTTTTCTTTGATAATATGGATGCGTGTATGGATGTTGGTTCTCCCGATAGATGGTATTGATGGGTGTCAGTCACATCTAGAAGGTATTTTGGGATGTGACAAAGTTGGTAACAGTGCCTAGGATTCAAGTCCTAGGTGATGGAACAGTGTTTGGTAGAGTCTTGTTCATGGTTACGTAGGCACCATACTTATAACCTTGAGGCTACTAAATATTTAGGATGTTTTCCCTTTTTCATTCCTTATTCATGTGTCAAATTGAATCAAGTTTAACTTTTAAATATTTTATGCAGATGGCTAAGAGGGGTGGCTCTTCCTCTGCTATTCGATCTAATGAAGTTGTTGGACGTGGTGGGGGGCATGGTATTACCTCAAGTGGAAATCAGGGTATGTGTCCTCCTACTAGGGCTCGAACTAGGGCATCTACTACTCCTCAATAAGGATTTATAAATGCGGGACAGACCCAAGCCGCTGCCCCAGAGCAAGTGTAGAGATAGATTATTTATGATGCTGCATAAGTGCCAGCTGCTACACTTATTGTCGCTTTACCTACATAAATTGTAATGAGATTGTTGAATGTTTTAGAGGCATTGATGCCTAATCATGGTAGAATCCTAGCTCCTCAAACCATACGCAAATGCAAGAATAGGTTCATTTGAATGTTGATGTGATTCAGACACCACATTTGGCCCCTCAACAAGTTGGACATCCAGTTGCAACTTCAGGGCAACCCAAAGATCTTTAGATTTTCATGGACCTTATACCACAAGAGTTTGATGCGACACGATATTCTATTAAGCCTCAAAAGTTCATTGATCATTTTGAAAAGATACTTACTACATTATGGTTGAAGGAGACTCGTGGTGTGGAATTTACAAATTATATGTTCTCAGAATCTCCAGCGACATGGTCGACTTCTATTCAAAGCGCTAGAGAAGTAGGGTCACCACTTATCACTTAGTCAGAGTTTTCATCAATGTTTGAGGATAAGTTTAGTCCATTGAGAAAACAAGATGATATGAGATATCAATTCCATGATCTACATCAGGACAATATGACAGTTACAGAGCATGAGGCCAAGTTCACTGAATTATCTAAGTATGTCCCATTTTTTATTATAGATCCAAGGGAGAAAGTAGAAGATCTGTGGATGGACTAGTGCACCATTACTGCGGTCCTGTGATACGATATGTGTGAAATGGTACATATTCAGATGTTGTTGACACTAATCTTCGTTGTGTGTCCTATTAGGAGATGGAGAAAATCGAGAGAGAATGGAAGAAGGTACGTAATATAGGTGGATTTAGTGGTGTTCCATCTGGAGGCAAGAGTAGATTTCATCGTGGGTAGTCTAGGCCTACTCTATTACAGTTAGCAGCATAATCTTCTAAAAGTGGTTATCCAACTATAGGGCCAATAACAAATATAGAAGCAGGGTCATAATTCCTTCCGGTCTAGATAGTCAAGCTACTACACAGGTGCAAAGAAATATGGCAAATGCTTGGGCTAAGATTCAGACAACTAGGGCTACTCCACTAGGTGCTCGCGAATAGGGTTGACAAGGGGCATATGTTGCTGAGGGAGTAGGTGGACCATCGAGATTATTTGCTATGGCCAGACAGGATGTTGAGGGATCCAATGTTGTAGTCATAGGTATTATTACTGTCAATTCTAATAATACATATGCTCTTATTTATCCTGGTTCTACGTATTCATATATATATTTGTGTTTTCCTGTATCTTTAGATAACGGGTTAAGATTCATAATATTCCATATATGGTTATGGCTCTAGTACAAAAGACTTTATCAGTTGATAGAATGTATTGAGATTGTGTTATATTTGTGCATGGCAAGGACACAACAATTGCTCTATTGGAGTTGTTCCTATCCGACTCTATTGTAATTATCGGCATGGATTGGTTAATATCATGTTATGCTTTTGTTGACTGTTATGCTAAACTGGTACATTTTAATTTCCCTAGTGAACTATCTTTAGTATGGAAAGGTATGACTCCTTTGACACTAGAAAAGATAATATCTTATGTAAAGGCACGTAAAATGATTAATCACTGGTTCTTTGATTTTATTGCTACTATTAGTGATACTTGAGGGAAGGATGTTAGTATCGATAGCATTCAAGTTGTGCGTGAATTTGTTGATGTGTTTCAAAAAAACTCACCTGGGTTGACTCCAATGAGAGAAATTAAGTTCAACATTGATTTAGTGCCAGACACTCAACCTATTTCTATTCCTTCATATCGTATGGCTCCAACAGAGTTGAGAGAATTAAAGGTACAACTCCAAGAGCTACTTGATAAGGGGTTAATCAGGCCTATCTTATCACCCTAGGGTGCCCTAGTATTGTTTGTGAAAAAGAAAGATGGCACGATGAGAATATGTATCGACTATAGGTAGCTGAATAAGGCAACAATCAAAAATAAATACCTATTGCCTCATATTGATGATTTGTTCGATTAGCTGCATGGCACTACTCACTTTTCCAAAATTGATTTGAGATCAGCTTAACCTCAGCTGAGAATAAAGGCTAAAGATATCTCAAAGATAGCTTTTCAAACTAGGTACAGATACTTTGAATTTTTTGTGGTGTCTTTTGCATTAACTAATGCACCTGCATAATATATGGAACTTATGAATAGGGTATTTAAGTCATTCTTAGACCACTTTATGATTGTACTCATTTATGATATTTTGGTGTACTTCGGAGATGAGGATGAGCATGAATATCATTTGAGAGTTGTATTGCAGACACTTAGGGAAAAAATGCTTTATGCTAACTTCTCAATAGGCAAGTTTTTGTTGGGAATAATTTCATTTTTAGAACATGTGGTGGCATGACATGGGATTCGAGTTGATCTAAGAAAGATAGAAGTTGTTTGGAATTGGCCTCATCCTAATACTCCTATCGAGATATGCAGTTTCATTGGACTAGTTACATATGACAGACAATTTGTTGAAGGTTTGTTAATGATAGCCATTCCATTGACACATTTAACTTAGAAAGGTGTGATTTTTCAGTCGCCAGATGGGTATAGGTAAATCTTTGCCTACTAGGCAAGAGGATAGCAAGTTCCAAATTTTGTCTCGGTAGGACATGTATTTCTATTACTATAAAATTCATAAATGAAGTAGTTAATGGTAGAGTTACCATTATCCTTTTTGTAGTGACGAATCTTGTATGTGTTCCTAAGAAAAGGAATTTGTCCATTTTTCGGGATTTTTATCAACCGTATACGCTTTTTGTTCAAATTCTTGGAAATCAAATTCTTGGTAATCAGTATTCGGACGAAATATAGTATGAATCCTATTTAGTCTTATCATCAATAATGATTTTTCTTTAGACTTTGGATACTTGATCGACCCACTTAAACAACAAGTCGAAGGCAATAAAATAGGAAAAATAAATACATTTTTCCTATCTCCCCATGAATCATATGTTTGTAACAATAGGGACAGAATTTTTTCAATTCAAATTGATTAGGCGTATTGTGTTGGTTCTTTTGAGTAATAAATCTGGAAATACCTCTTGATACCTTATCAACACTGTTTCGGACACAACTAGTACATTCCAAAATCACCGTTACTCGAACATCTTTCCCCTTTGCCATGAACCTCCTTGGATTAAGAGAGTTTCCAAAAATTAATGACTGTATTGACTACAACTCCTATTTTGACCTTACCGACGATAGAGGGTAGTTTCACCATTTATTGTGATACCTCTAAAGTTTGATTAGGATGTGTCTTAATGCAAAATGACAAAGTAATGACTTATGTTTCTTGGCAATTAAGGATTCATGAGAATAATTATCCAACACATGATTTAGAATTGGTAGCAATCATATTTGCACTCAAGATTTGGCGTCACTACCATTATAGTGAGTCGTGTGAAGTCTATACTGATCACACGAGTTTGCATTACATCTTCAAGCAATGGGATCTGAATCTAAAGCAACGATGATGGTTGGAGCTACACAAATATTATGAACTTACTATCTTGTAATCATCCTAGAAAGGCGAAAGTGGTGGATGGTGTTTTGAGTAGAAAATTTATGGGCAGCTTAGCCTATGGCTAGAGATATTCAGTCGTTAGCCAATCAAGGAGTTGGAAATGATCATATGTTGCCTGGCAAGTTTTTTAACAGGTATATGGTGCAACTATCCTTAGATTGAGAAGCTAAGGTTGCCAATATGATGATCTCCAACTTGCTAGATTACGTGATCAAGCTCAAAGTGGAGGAGTGAAATCATTCTCAATTGATGGTGACGGTGTTTTGCATCGACATAATAGATTATGATTACCATTGCATCGACACGGTAGATTATGTATATCCATAGTGAGTGAGCTCAAATGGCCAGTACATAAAGAGGCCCCTAGCTCACGATACTCCATCCATCCAGGTGCTTCGAAGATGTATCAAGGCGTGTGGTTTGTACTGGTTGAAAGGTATAAAGGCTAACATTTTGAAGCATATGACTAGTTGCTGAAATTGCCGACAAGTGAAATATGAACATTAAAAACCTAGTGGAGTAATGCAAAACTCGATTATCCAAGAGTGGTAGTGGGAAAGAATTACCACGGACTTTGTTACTGGGTTGCCAAAAAGTTTCAAGAAGCAAAACTGAGTTTGGGTGATTATGGACACACTCAAAGAATCTGCCCATTTTATACTAGTTCAGGTTACTTACAATGCAAAACAATTAGCATACATTTACCTTCAAGAGATAGTTCGGCTTCTTGGAGTGCCTATTTCAATAATATTAGATTGAGGTGCACAATTCATTGCTAAGTTTAAGAAGTCTTTTCAGAAGTTTTATGCAGATAAGAAAGTTCGTCATGTGGTGTTAAAGAATGGTGAAAAGGTATTTTTGAAAGTTTCTCCTATGAATGGAGTTATGACATTTGGTCAGAAAGATAAGCTGATTCCTAGATATATTGATCCTCATGAGATTTTATATCACATTGAAAAGGTGGAATACCGATTTTCTTTACCTCTGAGATTGTCCTCTATGCATCATGTATTTCACATGTCCATTCTTTGATGCTATATTCATGATAATAGCCATAAGATTAATCCAAAAGATGTGGAGCTTGATGAGAATTTAGCATATGAGGAAGGTCTGATGTCTATTCTTGATAGACAAATGAGATGATTGAGGTCGAAGAAAATAACTTTAATAAAAGTGTTATGGCATAATCATCCAACCAAAGAGGCTACTTGGGGGTCTGAGGCGGACATGCAAGACAGACATCCTCACTTATTTGACACTTCAGGTATGATTTTATACTCGTTCAAAGACGAACATCATTTTAAGTTGGGGAGAATGTAATAACCCTTATTTTTTTAATGAAGGATTTATTGGTAATTTTAACCACTAAAAATTTTTTAAATTAAAAACAAGCATCCAATCCTATTATTTTCCTTTGCTGCACTGCAACGAAAGAAAAAAAAAGGAGAAATTGCTTGAAAACAACAAAAGAAAAAAGAGAAGTTGCTAGAAAATCTTATTTTTTTCACTTGCATTGTGATGCTTCAACAGAAAAAAAAATCTAGGCAGATTTTCATCCCTGTCTTTTAGAGTATTATACATATTGTCATGGACTTGTCGGGGTGATGGGTTAATCTCCTTCACTATTCTTTATGAAAAGTTTTGAGTGTCGATTGAATTGAGATATGTAGTGACCTTTTTGAACATCTGTTTGAATTCATTGAACTTATTACGAAGTATATTCTTGCGTATGTTATTTATGTATATTCGTGGTGCAGATGTATTTTATAACTTTTTTTCCAAGGGTATTAAATTAGCGAGTCGATGATCTTACTAGGTTATATTTATATATAGCTCACTCCGTGGACTCTGTTGCTAAGGTGAGCCTTTGCATTGTTCGTGGAGGCTTCTATTGCAGCTCTATCTATTATAGTTTATGTTTTTCTTCTTTTGAGGTTTCTATGCCCAACAATTAAACTCATATCACTCTATTAGGTGCTCCATGATCTTATTGTGGGATTTGGGATAGAAATATTTTTGTTAATTGACCTTTTCCTTTTATAAATCTGTATGCAATTTTTGTTTGCTAGTTACTCTATTGGTATGAATATTGATGAGTTTGTGAGTTGCACATATTGTATTTTTGTGCTTTGATAATTTGGATGCATGTAAGGATGTTGGTTCTCTCGACAGATGGTATTTGTGAGTGCTAGTCACATCTAGGGGCTATTTTGGGATGTGACATCAACCATGTGACCTTCGCGTCCATGAATCAGGTCGCCGTGTTTGAAGAGGGTTAGACAACCCAGACCTCCACGTTCATGGAGAGTAAATCATGCCAGAATAGTGTGTCACTTTTAAGTGACAGACCTTTTGTGCCATTTCTAATTTTACAAGCTTCATTTTTGAGAGGTAATTTAACATTTTTCAAGCCATATCTCTTGGTAACTATTTTGTAACCAATTTCTTCAATTTTCATTGATTAAATTGTGTTTTTACTTAGAATTTGATGTTTTTAATTGAGGAATGTGGGGATTTTTTAGACTTTGATTTCTTATGATAATTTGATGATTTCTTCCTCATTTTAACTCTATATTCGAAATGGTTTTCACTATTGAAATCTTTATTACTTGGGGGATATTTTCACGTATTTGTCATGATCAAAGTCTAGGTGACGTGACATGGCAAATGGGAACCCAAAGGGACCCCAAGTAAGCCTCTTAGCATATAAAATCACACATCGTTGGTCGCAGAAGCAAAATAACAACAACAAGAGGTATAAATAAGGGAAACGACTAAGGGAATTCTTTGATAATCATAAAACATTCTAGAGTTAAGCTAATAGCATAAGTACATCATAAATTCCAGCAATACCTCTAACATAAATTGGAGCAGGGGCCAAGACACTCTTCGGGCTCACCCTTCTCATATCAAGTGTTCAACATGAAGAAATACCAACATAGAAAAAGTATAAAGGTAATGTCCTCCACAGGGAGAATGATCGAGAGATGCTCCAGTCCCTATATGGTAGCATCATGTAGGCATAGAATATGCATTAGTATATTTAAATGTACTAAGTATGTAGGATGCAATGCAACAATACATAAGCCAATATAGTCAAAATGCATAATCATAAGCAATGGATAAGTATAATATGAATGTGGCATGCAGGGTCAATGCTTGAAGTAAAACATGCTTGTAAATCATACAACTTGTGTAGAACATCATACGTGTATGGGAAGAGACTATAATATCATAGACCAAGCAACTACTACTTGGAATCCAAGGCATGTCACCCCCTTGTTAGGTAATTGAGGTATCCACCCCTCAACAAGGTGATCGGGCATGTCACCCTCCAAAAAGATGATCAACGTATCCACTCTTCAACATGGTGATAGGGCATATCACACTCAACAAGTTGGCCGAGCTATCCAACCCTCAACATGGTGATTAGGCAAGTCACCCTCCAACAAGATTGTCAAGGTATCCACCCCCAACATGGTGATTGGGCGTATCACTCCCAACAAGATGACTAAGGTATGTCAGCTTCTCAATAAGGTGATTGGACATGTCACCCCCAACAAGGTGTGGTTTTCTTGCGACACCATAGATACTTTTCATCATAAAGTCACTTGAATTGTAACTCATGTAATAGCTCAGCAATAACTTGAGAATCCTTTTCAAGACACTTTAGCAAACATTTGATGTGTATGTGTAATACTAGTTTAAAATCATACAATTCAAGAGTGAAATAATATGAGGAAACTCAATGTAAATTAACCCACCAACATATAGTAAATCCCTCATGTAAGATTCCTTAAAATCCATCATTAAACCTCATAATAGATCCTTATTTCATAGCTCAAAACATCGTAGTCTCAACAGAAAAAAACAATTCATAGTATAAGCTTGGAATAGATAGACATGCATAATCAATCAACATTTCATAAAACCCCAACATGATTTGTAGTTAAAATCCATAATAAGACATACCCGTAGATTATACAACTTGAAAATATGCAATTTTCTCATAAAAAGAATTATTGGGCTGCATGGATGAAAGGACCCAATGGATGAAACCCACATACCTCAAACTTGGGTTTTCTTGCGTTGAGCTTGAAGAAACCACGGAGCTTGAAGAGAATCCTTGAGTTCCAAGTTAGGCTTCAAAACCCTTGAAATTTGAATGAAATATTTTGTTAAGTCTTTGGGAGGTTCTTAAGAGGGTCTTGAGTGATATAGAGTTGAAAAATGGCTATGTATAGGCATTTTCACGCATTAGCGGGCATGGGGTTATGACCCCAGGGACCTTGTACCTCAATAAAAAATTAAGGAAAAATCAACACTGCTCTGTATCAGTTCTGCAATGTGGACCTAACGCGAAGGGAATGATTGTATTGCTCCACGCCTAATCCGCATCAAGGCCTGGTTACGGATGCACACTGGATATGAAAAATTAGTGAAAATTATTTTTCACTATAGGTCATCTAAAATCCGGATTATACCCATTTCCCACTAAATTTTGCCCCCTGATCAAGAATATGAAGTCGGCTTTTTGATATTACGCACGGATTCTAAGATATATGGAAACTATGATTATGGGTATTTTTGGGGCATTTCAACATCTCCCCTTTTGGAACAGTTGTCCCGAAATGTCAAAGAAGCATGCATAAGAGAAGTAATCATGAAGATTTTAGCCTAACATGAATGCATCAAATGCATTTAACATTATTTTCGAAATTCTCAACATGAATGTCAAAAATCACCATAAACTTGTCAACATAGACATGAATGCATGCAAGATGACATATAGGATGAAACTTTAGATCGAAATCATATAGGAGGCTTAAATTAGTACCTTAGGCTTGAATAGGGTGGAAGAGGTATGGGTATCAATTTCTCATATCTGCCCCGGCCTCCCATGTGGCACTTTCAACTTGTTGTTCCTCCAAAAGACCTTGATGGAAGCTACATCTTTGTTTCTCAGTCTCTTCGATTGTCTATCAAAAATCTCCATCGGGGCCTCTTCATAGGTCAAATTATTTTTTATAAAACCCATAACATCCTAGGGCACTAGAGCATTTGGGTCACCTAAACACTTCCTCAACATAGACACATGGCAAACGGAAGGAACCATATTCATCTCCATAGGCAGCTCCAACTCATAAGCAACCTTACCCACTCTCCTAAAAACTTTATAAAGACTCACAAACCTTGGGCTTAATTTCCCTTTCTTTTAAAATCGAACCACACCTTTCTTAGGTGAGACTTTCAAGTAAACCCAATCACCAACCATAAACTCAAGCTCTCTTCTCTTCACATCGGAGTACGACTTTCATCTACTTTGGCATATTTTCAATCTCACCCTAATAAAACTCACCTTCTCCAAGGGCTCCATTACCAATTCAAGACCTAGCAAAGTCATTTCCCCCATTTCAAACCACCCAATCTGGGATAGATAACGCTTACCATAAAAAGCTTCAAAATGATCCATACTAGTTCTTGAGTGAAAGCTATTGTTGTGGGAAAATTCAATGAGAGGAAGATGTTCATCCCAACAACCCTTAACCTCCTAAACACAAGCCATAAGCATATCTTCAAGAGTTTGGATAGTCCTCTTGGCTTGAACATCCATTTGTAGGTGAAAAGTCGTGCTAAGCTTAACATTGGTACTAGGACCTCTTCAGAAGGATCTCCAAAAGTTAGAAGTGAATTAAGCACCACGATATGAAATGATAGATAAGGGAACCCTATTCAATCTAACCAACTCATGAATGCATAACTTGGTATAATCTTTGGCACCATAAGTAGTTTAGACCAGTAGGAAGTGATTGGACTTTTTCATTCTATCCCCAACGACCCAAATAGAGTCAAAATGTATCCTAGTCTAAGGCAACCCAACCACGAAATCCATGTTGATCTCTTCCTACTTCCAAGTAGGAATCTCTAGGTCTTAGGCTAGGCCACCTGGGCTTTGATGTCTGACCTTAACTTGTTGGCAATTTTGACATTCGAATATGAACTTGGTAATGTATATCTTCATACGTATCCTCCATATATTGGAGACTCCTGTAGTCTATAAGAACATCAACATAAACCCCATACAAGTAGTGATGCCAAATTTTCAAAGCATAGACTGCAGCTGCCAATTCAAGATCATGGGTCGGATAATTCTTCTCATGCATCTTAAGTTGTCTAAAGGAATATTCTATCACCTTACCACTTTTCATCAAAACACACCCCAAAAAGGTTTTTCAGACATCACAATATAGAACGAACCCTTCCAACCCTTCCGATAGAGACATGATAGGAGGGGAGACAAGCTTATCATTCAAAGTTTTGAAACTCTTCTCACATTCATCAGTCCACACAAATTTTTTCTTGTTTTGTTTCAACTTACTCATAGGTGAAATGACCCCAAAAGTGCTCAAAAATGTGCCTCAAAAGTTCCCGAGATCGTAATTTCCATATATCTCAAAATCCATGCATGATATTGAAAATTCGACTTCATATTCTTGTTCAGGGGATCATATATAGGGAGAGAAGGGTCTAACTCCAATTTTTAGAGCATTTTGTTGTCCAGTTTTTCAGTTTGGTCCAAGACTTTTAAGTCTTGGTCCTAGCCCTTTCCATGCGAGAAAATACCTATACTTACCTATTTTGCTGCATCATATAATTTAAAACATTCCCCAATACTCACCTAAACTGAAACAACCACGAAAAGTATGCCAAAATGTGGCTCGAAATGCCCGAAATTTTAATTTTCATATATCTCAAAATCTATTCATTATTTTGAAAATATTACATTATATTTGTGATCAGGGGGTCAAAATTAGGTGAAAGAGGATCTAAACCCGATTAAGAGCGAAAGAAAAGCAATTTCAAATTTCAAAAGTGCAAATTCCAGTGAGATTTCCACATTTCCTCCGCGATTCGCCAATGGCGCGCTTATGTACAATTTTCCTCTGGGTCCTCTTCGCACTGCAAAGAGGTGTTTTTTCACTTTCAATGTTTTTCCTATGTGGTCCAATTATTCTAACTGTTGGGCCTAAGTTTTTCCAAATATGTTTTTATCTATACTTAGCCAAATCTCACCCTTATATTATCATAAACATTTCACAATACTCCCCAATAAATATAGCCATCTTTTTAACTAGAAAATTCAAGACTCAAAACCCTCATCCAGAACTAAGGATTCTCTTCAAGCTTCAAGCCTCCATTTTCAAACTTCATCAAGAACTTCCCCAAAGCTAAATTATGTGAATGTTGAACCATTCGGTCCTATCACCCATGCTGCCTAAGCCTCATTTTTAGTAATATTGCATTATTTAAGTTTATTTTAGATGTGGGTCTTATATATTGAGAAATTTACTACATAGTGGTTTTAATTCATGAAAATATAGTTGTTTTAGCATGCTCTGAGATCTAAATCAATGTTGGATCTGATGAGAGGTTTTGATGTGAATATGTTGGGGGTGTTGAAAGGTGTTGATTGATAGTTTTACCGTAAATTTTCTTGCATGATTTCATCCTCAAATTTCATGGTCTTTTACACACACTACAAACCCCCAACGTGTTTGATAAAATATCCAATTATGATTTCTAGAGGAAATAAAGATCCAAATTATGGGATATGATATGAATGATGTTATGATGATGAAATAAGCTTATGTGTATGATTATTCCTATATGAAGTGTTTCACTAGAGTATATGATGAATCCTATATAAAGTGTACAATCGACCATGCCTAATCCGCGAGGGGGGAATTTGAGCACCAAAATAACGTAGTGAAGGGTTTGTACTTCTCCACCTGGTGATGGGGAGACATCATCACTAAACTGGATTGGGGTTTGTACCCATCCACCTAGAGAAGGTTTGTACTTCTCCACCATGGTGATAGGGCAGCATTGTCACCAACATAGATGAGGGTTAGTACTCATCCACCTAAGTGATAGGGTGGCCACATCACTAACCTACCAAGGGGTTCGTACTTTGAAAATTTAGTTTGCTCTCTTCTACACTTATGATATCCTATATGAGCATGGGTTACTTAAGAATTTTTTTTCTTATGCATTGATCATACATGTCATGTTGCTATATCAAGCCTATTATCTATTGTTATGCATGTTGATTATGAAACTTATCTCCTGTTGAGTTACATCCCACATACTTAGTACATTCAAATGTACTAACACATACTCTTGCCTAATTGATATTACCATGTAAGAACCGTGCTCAAGTTGATCATCCTCCCCCTCCAAGTGGCTAGTTGATGCAATTCTAAGTTTGTTGGGAAGTCCACCTTTTTGGGGACCTTAACCTATGATTGCTATTACCTGGGTATTGAGACACTTTGTTATGTTCTATATTGACTATGAGGGTGATCCCAATAACTTTGTCTTGGCCCCTGCTCTATCAATGTATTTAGAGGTGTTGTTGGACAAGTTGTGTAATTATGATATAAGGTATGACTCCTTGTCTTGATGTTGATGTTTCGGCCAGCAAACCCTTAGCCCCTTTTCCCCTTATACTTTTTTTATGTATTTTACATGCTTTCACGACCAATGATATGTAATGATAAGTTGAAAGGCTTGATTGGGGTTCCTTCGGGTTCCCCATTCGCCATGTCACGTCTAGGCCCTTGTCTTGGGTCATGAAAAAATGTTGTATTAGATCACTAGGTTGGTAGATCCTCAGAGTCCAATACACCACATTGATTATAGTCCTATTCATGGTTATGATGCATGCTATGACTATCAATAGGAGGCTATGAGGTGTTTTAGAAATTATTTCCTTCTTCATGTTCTAAGACGTGCTATAGAGTTATGGTGAGTTTTCCCTTAATGATTGTTCTTGGCTATGCTAGATTATGCTAAAAACTAAGGGAAAGCGGGCCCAAACTCTGGAGGAACAACCTACCAATGGTGAGCTCTGGGATGCTCTTACTATGCTTGCCTAAGTAATGGCTAACCAAGTCTAACAAAGGGCCCAATCCCCTCATGCTACTATCCTAGGAGCTAGGGTAAGAGACTTCATGAGGATGAATCCTCCGATTTTCCATGGGTCAAAGGCTGATAAAGATTCAAACGTATTCATTGATGAGGTGTACAAAATCTTGACTATCATGGGTGCTGGGCCAGATGAACAAGCAGAGTTAGTGGCATACCAACTCAAAGGGGTAGCCCAAATTTTATATGAGCAATAGAGTGTGAGAAGGGGGTTGGTAATGTGGTGCTTTAGGAGGAGTTCAAATTGGCCTTCCTTAATCAATTTTTCTCTCTTGAACTTGGGGAGATAAAATTGGTAGAGTTTATGAACATGAAACAAGGTTCTATGAGTGTGAGGGAGCATGCCCTAAAATACAATCAACTTTCAAAGTATTCTCCTCACATGGTAGCCAATCCTAAATCGAGGATGAATAAATTTTTGATGAGGGTCTCCGACTTGATGAGTGAGGAATGTCAGTCTGTCTTGTTTATTGATGACATGGAGTTATCTCAGTTGATCTCTTATGCTAAGAAAATGGAGGAGCAAAAGATGAGAAAGAGAAGGGGCCATGAGGCCAAGAGAGCCCGTCATTGGGGCAAGTTCCATAGTGGTGGCCGATTCCATCAAGGCCAAGGGCATCCTCATGCTACAAATAGGGGGGTTTGCTAATGACTTCCTAAATCCTTAAGGTTTTGGTGGTATGGCTCTCATTCTGCATATGGTAAGAGTCATAAGGGCTCATTTTTGAAAAGTTCTAATACATGCTTTGATTGTCAGAAGCCTGGTCACAAAAGGGTGGATTGTCCAAGAATTCGTGGCAAGGGTCGATCTACAAATGCGGTTCCATTGGGTAGAGATGGTCCTCAAGGTGGTGCCCCAAGGCACAATCGATTATATGCTCTACATGGAAGGCAAGGGGTTAGTGTGGTCCCTGATGTTGTTATCGGTATGTTGAAAATCATTGACTTTGATGTGTATGCTTTGATTGATCTGGGTGCCACTCTTTCCTTTGTTACCCCTCTTGTTGCTAAAAAGTTTCATGTTGTCTCAAGTTTTTGCATGAGTCATATGAAGTTTCTACTCTTATCAGTGTCTCAATTGTTGCAAGAAAAGTGTATGAAAATTGTTCTATTTGGATTTTGCATAAGTTGTTACCTTGTGATCTTGTTAAATTAGACATGATAGACTTTGATGTCATTCTGGTGATGAATTGGTTGCATGCCTACTATGCTTCTATTGATTGTAGGACAAGTAGGGCCAATTTTAAATTTCCTAGTGAACCCGGCCTTGATTAGGAAAGTTAAGATGTGGTGGTCAAAGGTAGATTCATTTCATGCATTAAAGCCCATAAGTTGATTTCTAGAGGGGTGTTTGTATCAGCTTGTGAGGTTTAAGGATGTGCAGTCCAAAGTCCCTTCCATTGAGTCGATTCTCGTTGTAAATGAGTTTATTTATGTCTTCCCAAAGGACCTTCCTGGTGTCCCTCCCGAAAGCCAGATAGACTTTGGCACAGATCTCCTTCCTAAAACTGAACCTATCTCCATTTCCCCTTACCGTATAGCCCCGACGGAGTTGAAGGAGTTAAAAGAGCAATTAAAAGGATTGCTAGAAAAGGGGTTTATTAGGCCTATCCAATCTACTAGGAATACACTGGTGTTGTTAGTAAAGAAGAAAGATGGGTCACATAGAATGTGCATTGACTATCGACAACTCAATAGGGTCACTATAAGGAATTGATATCCTCTACCGAGAATTGATGGCATGTTTTATCAATTGCAAGGCACTATTTTCTTCTCTAAGATTGATCTTTCGTCCACTTACCATCAAGTGAGGGTGAGGGGGTGTGATATTCCCAAGATGACCTTCAGAACTAGATATGGACATTATAAATTTGTGGTGATGTCCTTTGGGTTAACTAATGTGGCGGCCATCTTCATGGACCTAATGAATAGGGTCTTCAAACCCCACCTTAATTCCTTTGTCGTGGTCTTCATTGATGATATTTTGATCTATTAACACAGTAGGGAGGAGCATATGGGTCATTTGAGGGTTGTGTTGCAAAGGTTAATGGAGGAGAGATTGTATTCTAATTATGAAAAGTGTGAGTTTTGGTTGAAGGAGGTTGCATTCTTGGGTCATGTGATGTCGGGGGATGGTATTAAGGTGGATCGTAAGAAAATCGATGTGATTAGAAATTGGCCTAGACCATTGACCCTGTCGGATATTAGGAGTTTCTTGGGCCTTGCGGGTTACTACAGAAGGTTTGTGAATAGGTTCTCCTCCATTGCTTCTCCAACGATAGAATTGACTCAAAAGAAGGTTAAGTTTGTGTGTACCGATAAATTTGAGAAAAGCTTCCAAACATTAAAAATAAACTTGTGTCTGCTCCTACATTGTCACTAATGGATGGGCTTGAGGGTTTTTTTTATGTATTTACATATATCTAGAGTTGGTTTGGGTTGTGTGCTAATGTAAAATGGTAAGGTCATAGCATATTCTTCTAGGCAACTCAAAGTGCATGAAAAGAACTACCCTACTGATGATCTTGAATTAGCCACCGTGGTGTTTGCATTAAAGATTCGCTTACTTATTTTTATGGAGTGCATGTTGATGTCTTTACCAATCATAAGAGCCTTCGATATGTCTTCACTTAAAAAGATCTCAATTTGAGACAAAGAAGGTGGCTGGAACTCCTTAAGGACTGTGACATGAGTGTGCATTATAATCTCGGTAAGGCAAATGTTGTGGCGGATGCTTTGAGTCGGGTGTCTATGGGTAGCCTAGCTCATTTGGATGGTGGTGACAGGGAGATGGCTATAGAGGTGCATAAATTGACAAGATTGGGGGTATATGGGTAATGGTGTTATTGTTGTTGATGGTTCCAACTCTTCTTTGGTTGATGAGGTGATACCAAAACAAGATCTAGACTCCTCCTTGCTTGAATTAAAGGCCTTGGTGAAAGAGAGAAAAATAAAGGTTTTCTCCAAAGGGGGAGATAGGACCCTTAGATACCAAGGTAGGTTGTGTGTGCCATGTGTAGATAGTTTGAGGGAGAGAATTCTTACGAGGCCCATAATTCTTCTTACTCTATCCACCCCCATTCCATGAAAATGTATAGACACTTGAGGGATGTGTATTGGTTGGAGGCATGAAGAAGGACATTTCCAAATTTGTTTCTGATTTCCATAGTTGTCAACAAGTCAAAGATGAACATCGAAGGTTGGGTGGCCTAACCCAAGACATAGAGATTCCCACTTGGAAGTGGGAGGTGATTAATATGGATTTTGTAGGTAGGTGGCCAAAACTAGAAAATGTTTTTAGTCCATATGGGTGGTGGTTGATAGGATGACAAAGTCGGCTCACTTTCTACCAGTTATGACCATATATGAGCCTGAAGAGTATGCAAGGTTGTACAACCATGAGTTAGGAAGGTTGCATCGGTTCCTTTGTCGATCATATGGGATCGTCGTTAGCAATTCACTGCTCACTTTTAGAAGTCTTTCCAAAGGGGTCTTGGTACAATAATTCACCTTAGTACGGTGTTCCACCCTCAAACGGATGCCCAAGCCAAAAGGAAAATTCAAACCCTTGAACGTATGCTTAAGGCATTTGTTTTGGAGTTGAGGGTAGTTGGGATGACCATCTTCCTTTGCTTGAATTCGCATACAACAATAGGTATCACTCTAACATTGGTATGCCTCCATTTGAGGCTCTTTACGGGAGATGTTGTAGATCATCGGTAAGTTGGTTTGAGGTTAGAGAAGAAGCTTTATTAGGACCATATTTTGTTATAGATGCTCTTGAGAAAATTAATATGATGAGGGAGATTTTGAGGACAGGACAAAGTGGTCAAAAATCCTATGTCGATGTGAGAAGAAGAGACCTTGAATTCAAAGTGGGTGATTAGGTCTATTTGAAGGTTTATCCAATGGAAGGTATGGTTTTTGATAAAAAAGAGGAAGTTGAGTCCAAGGTATATTCATCCTTATAAGGTGATAGAGAGGATTAGCAAGGTAGCTTATGAGTTGAAGTTACCTCGTGAAATGAATTTGGTTCATATAGTATTCCATGCTTTATGTTGAGGAGTGTGTTGTTGATCCCAATGCCATTATGCCTATTGATGTTGTGGGTGTTGTTGAGGAAAACTTTACTTATGAAAAGGTTTCTATTCAGATCTTGGATAGGCAACTGAAGAGATTGAGGAACAAAGAGGTGCCATCCGTTAAGGTTCTTTGGAGGAACCAACAAGTTACAAGTGCTATATAGGAGGCCGAAGCGGACATGCAAAAGCGGTATCCTCATCTTTTCCGCTCCACTCAAGCTGAAGGTACTATTTCCTAAGTCCCATATGTGATTTCAAGTCTTACATTTCAGCCCCTATATCATTCATATGCATTCATGTTTAAGTGGGTACACTTATGATGATATTACACTTATGTTGAGAATTCAAAAATGGTGTTTTTGCATGTTATGTTGCATTCTTTGTGGGTCTGATTTGTGCATGATCACTCTTGTCTTGTACATCTCTTTTACATTCGGGGGTGAATGTTCCCGAGGGGAAGATATTGAAACGAACCCAAAAAGTGCTCCAAAATGTGCCTCGAAATGCTTAGAATTTTAATTTCCATATATCTCAAAATCTATTTGTTATTACGAAAGTCTGACTTCATATTTGTGATCAGGGGGTCAAAATTAGGTGAAAAAGGATCTAACCCCAATTTAAGAGCGAAAGAATAGCAATTTCAATTTTTGAAAGTGAAAATTCCAGTGAGGTTTCTGCGTTGCCTCCGCGACGCATCAAGGGTGCTATCATGTATAATTTTTCCTCTGTATCCTCTCCGTGACACAGAGAAGTGTATTTTCCCTGGCAGTTTTTGTCCTGTGCGGACCAATTATTCTAAGTGTTGGGCCCAAGTTTTCCCAAACATGTTTTTATCTATAATTAGCCAAAACTCACCCTTATATCAACATAAACATTTCCTAATACTCCTGCAAAATATAGCCATATTTTCACTCCAAAATTCAAGACTCAAAACCCTCATCCAGAACTAAGGATTCTCTTCAAGCTTCAAGGCTCCATTCTCAAACTTGATCAAGAACTTCCCCAAAAGCTATGTTATGTGGTGTTGAACCATTCGGTCCTTTCACCCATGGTACCTAAGACTTTTTTTACTAATATTGCATGATTTAAGTTGATTTTACATGTGGGTCTTTTATATTGAAACATTTATTGCACAGTGATTTTAATTCAAGAAAGTATGATTATTTTAACTTGGTTTGAGGTCTAAATCTTGGATCTAATGTTAGATTTGATGAGGAGTTTTGATGTGAATATATTGTGGACGGTTCAAGGTGTTGACTGATGGTTTTCCTATAGATTTTCTTGCATAATTTCATCTTCAAATTGCATGATCTTTTACTCTAACTACACACCCCCAAGGTGTTTGATAAAATGTCTGGTTATGATTTCTTGAGGAAATGAAGGTTCAAAGTATGGGATATGATATGAATGATGTTATGATGATGAAATAGGCTTATGTATATGATTATTCCTATATGAATTGTTGCACTAGAGTATATGATGAATATTATATAAAGTGTAGAATCGATCATGCCTAATCCAGGGGGTTTGAGCACCCGGATAACCTAGTGAAGGGTTTGTACTTCTCCACCTGTTGATGGGACAACATCATCACTATCCTAGATGGTGGTTTGTACCTTTCAACATAGGGAAGGATTTTTATTTCTCCACCATGGTGATGGGGCGGCATTATCACCAGCCTAGAAGAGGGTTAATACTCATCCACATAAGTGATAGCGTGGCAATATCACTAACCTATAAAGGGGTATATACTTTAGAAATTTAGTTTGGTCTCTTCTACAAATATGATATCCCATATGAGCATAGTTTACTTAAGCATGTTTTCCTTATGCATTGATCATACATGTCATGTTGCTTTATCATGCCTATTGTCTATTGTTATGCATGTTAATTATGAAACTTATCTCCTGTTGCATTGCATCCCACATACTTAGTACATCCAACATATTAACGCATTCATTTGTGATATCACTATGTGGGAACCGGTGCTAAAGTTGATTAGCCTCCCCCTCCACGTGGCTAGTCGGTGCTATTCTAAGCTTGTTGGTGAGTCCTACATTTCGAGGATATTAGCCTATGATTGATATTATCTATGTATTGAGATACTTTCTTATGTTCTATATTGACTATGAGGGTGAGATCGATTAATTTGTCTTCGTCCCTGCTCTATCAATGTATTTATAACTGTTGTTTGATAAGTTGTGTAATTATGATATGAGCTATGACTCCTTTTCTTGATGTTGATGTTTTGGCAAGCTAACCCTCAGCGCATTTGCCCCTTATGCTCATTTTGTGCATATTATATGTTTCAGCGACCAATGATATGTAATAATAAGTTGAGAGGCTTGATTGGGGTTCCATTGGGTTCCCCACTCGTCATGTCATGTCTAGGCCCTAGCCTTGGGTTGTGACATAAACCCTTAGACTTATATTTCTCTGAAAATTTAAGTGTAAAAACCCTCTTCGAATCTAAGGATTTCCTCTCAAGCTTCAAGTCTCCATCTCCAATCTTCATCAAGTTAATCTCAAAAGCTAAGGTATGCAGGTTTATTTTATGGGTTCTTTCACCTATGATACGAAAGCTTACTTTTACTCTAATTTGCATGATTTTAAGTTGATTTTTAATTAGATCTATCTTATTATGAAAATCACTGCGCACTATGTTGGAGTTATCAAATTTTGACTTTTTTACTATATTTGGAGCTATGAATCTAAGGTCTATAGTGAGAATTGATAAAAGGGTCTTGATGTATATTGTTTGAAATGTCTGCGCTTCTTTCATTTGTGAAGTAGCAGTTAGTCAATGCAACTTTTGATGCTCCTCATGGGTCATCTGGAAACAACCGCTTTATGTTTTTAAACATAGGGTTTAGGCTGCTTACATCCGACTCCCCCTGACCCCGCAATGAGCGGGAGCCTTTGAGGTACTGGGGTATGTTGTTGTTGTTGTTGATGTATATTGTTTGAGGGTGATACAGAGAATCTATAGATTGCTTTACACAGATTTTTCTAGCATGATTTCACTCTTAAATTGCATAGTTTTACACTAACATTACACACCCTCTAAGTGTTTGATAAAATGTCAGGTTATGGATTCTTGAAGGTTTGAAGGTCCAATGTATGTATTATGAATTGATTGACTATATGATGATGAAAGGATGATCAAATGATGATGAAATAATTATGAAAGTAATGTATGTATATGATCAATATATGAATATGAAAGGAATGTGTGAATATGATGATTATATGATGATGAGAGGAATGTATGGCTAAGATGACTATATGTTGATGGGAGGAATGTATATATGTATGTATGATAATATCTCTATATAGTGTTGGGGATGACAAAGCCTAGCTTGGAGGTTGTATACCCGGGTAACCTATCAAGGGGTTGGTACCTTGGTCGCCTAGCTCGGGTGTGGTAGGCTCAGGTAACCTATCGAGGGATTGGTACCTTAGTCTCCTAGCTTGGGGGGTGGTAGGCCCCGGTAATCTTGTTGGGTGTTGGTACCCATCAAACATTGTGGGGGGGTTGTACTCTGTTAACCTTAATGGGGGGTTAGTACTCCGTCAACCTCAGTGGGGGGTTTGTACTCCATCAACCTCATTAAGGGGTTCATACCTCATGCGCCTATCCAAAGAGCTGGTAGGCCTTGGCTTGCACTAAAATTGTTACTCCTTACACTCGTATTATGTTCTGTGTAAGCATGATTTTACTTCAAGCATCATTCAGACATGTTATATTATTCGTATGTTATTTATTGCTTATGATTATGCATTTTGCTTATGATTCTTATCTATTATTGTATTTCATCCTATATACTTAGTACATTCAAACGTACTAATGCATACTCTATGCCTACATTATTTCACCATATGGGAACCAAAGTTCCCCTTGATTCTCCTCATGGCTAGACGGATTGTTCAAGCAAGATTATGGTGAGTCCTCAAGTCTGAGGAAAATATCAATCTTCTATCAAGCTTATGTTTAGACTATATCTTGTATTTTTTTAATTTCCTATCATGAGGGTGAGCCCGATTGCTTGTCTTGGCCTCCACGCTTATTTATGTAGTATAGGTATTGTTAAACATGATATGTAACAATGCCATGAGCTTCGACTCTCGTTTCTTGAAGTTTATGATACAGAAGTTCAACCTTAATCTGATCTTCCCTTGTTTATGCTTATCTCTTATTGTCATTTTACTAGTTCTGCGACCAAGTGGCTTGTTTGGGGTTCCTTCGGGTCCCTCATTCGCCGATCATATCAAGGTACTAGGCTTAGATCGTGACAAATGTAGTATTAGAGCACTAGGTTATTAGATCCTCTGCATTCAACACAATACGTCAATTAGAGTCTTCTTCATGGTTATAAAGCGCGCTACAACTATTAATCGGGGGTTATGAGGCGTTCGTGGCAATGTTTCACTTCTTCATGATCTATGTCATGTGATGGAGTTAGGACCCCTATGGCTTATTGCTAATCCCTAACCGTTACATTACACGATGTGTCTCAAACTACTCACGACGGTGCTATGATGAATGCGGAGGTTCGCAATGCTCTATGAGTATTGGCCAAAGCAGCGAAAAAGTTGGAAACTCTCTTTGATCAACAAGTGATTATTCCTGTGACGTCAAATGGTAAAGGAAGAGGTAATGAGGCCAAGAGGACCCATATTGAAGAAAAGTTCCAAAGGCAGAGGTGGTGTGGTGCCTCATGTTTGGTGCCCAAACTATAGAAGGCGCCATGATAAGCCATGCTTGAGAGATACCGATGCTTGCTATGGTTGTGGAGAGTTAGGTAATTAGGTAAAGCGTTTCCCTTATGAACACAATAAGAGCACAGGAGGTGATGCTGGGACGATAATCATAATTGTCCTCAATCTAGGAAGGACCGTGGTGGCCCGTGTTGCAGGAACAAGGGTGTATGATTTGGGTGTGGTGAGATAGGCCACAGAGTTCTGGATTTCCCATTTGGTGACTACAAGAGTAATGGTGGTCATGTTGATAAAGTGGCTCGAGAAAGGATGAGGTACCCAATGTTGCTACCAATATGTTGAGATTTTCTTTGGTTTTGATATGTTTACATTGATGGGATGATGTACCACTATTTCTTTCATTGTTCTATCGTTGCTAGTGGGTTCCATGTGTTTCTCGAACTCTCATTGGTGAGCCTATTATTATTTGAAGGTTCTTAGATGTTGTTCCATGTTTATATTGTATTAGGTCTTTCCTTGTGGCTTGTTGGATTTATTTTTGTAGACGTTGATGTTATGCTTGGGGTTAATTAGTTGCATGCATGTTGTGACTTCCTAGATGTAGGGCCCATAGAGTTAAGTTCCGATTCTCTATTGAGTTCACCCTTGAGTGGAGGGCTTGTAATGTGGTTGCTAAGGTATAAGTCTATTTCTTGTCTTGAGGTATAATTGATCTTTTAGGGTTACCCCTATGTTCTTGTTGTTGCATAGGGTATTGTCTTGTGATTTTTATTGATCTTAGTTTGTTAGATTGGAGGTCTTTAGGTGGTTCGGCTACTTGCATATTGTGTCCCCATTGATTGTAGAACTCGTAAGGTTGTAATATGATGGTTAAAAATAGTCAACCTATTTGGTCAACTACAATGATTAGTCACTTCTCTAAGCTTGATATTTGGCTCAGGTTTTGTTCCCAAGTGATGATGAGGATAGGTAGTATCCCTAAGTGTCTTTTCGGATTAGGAGTGAGCCTTTCTAGTAAGTTTGAGTTGTTTAGTTGACTATGCATCGATTATCTATAGCTATCATGAATGGGTTCTTTAATCTCTACCTCGTTAGGTTCGCAGTGGTCTCAAGTGATGAAGTATTGATTTATTCAGAGCTGGTGAACCGTTTGGGGGTAATGTTGCAAATCTTGGGGTAGGAGAAGTGGTATGCTAAGTATGTGAAGTGTGAAAAGTGGTTAAAGGAGGTTACCTCCCTAGGTCATATGGCATTGTAGGATGGCATAAAGATTGATCTTAAGGAGATGTACATGAATAGAAATTGGCCTAGACCTTCGACCCCCTTTAATATTAGGATTTCTTGGACATAGCTAGTTACCACCGGGGGTTTGTCAATGGGTTCTCTTCTATTGCTTCTCCCATGACTAAGTTGATCCAAAAGAAGGATAAGTTTCTGTCCGCTCCTATCTTATCTCTACCAGAAGGGTTAGAAGGGTTTATTCTATATTGTGATGTCACCCAGATTGGTTGGGGTTGTGCATTGATGTAAGAAGGTTAGATGGAAGTCTATGCTTTTAGATAATTTGAGATGCGTTAGAAGGATTACCCTATCTATGATCTTGAGTTGGCCGCCGGGGATTTTGCTTTGAGAATCTCATGTCATTGGTTGTATGAAGTGCATTTTGGTGTGGTTACCGCTCTCTAGAGTCTCCAATATGTGCTCACTTAAAGGGATCTTAGCTTGAGACGAGGAGGCGGTTAGAACTTTGTAGGGATGGTGATATGAGTGTGTGTTATCGCCCCGGTAAGGCTAATGTTGTGGTTGATGGTCTACATGAGGTCCCTATGGGTAGCCTAGCATATGAGGATGATGGTGGCTGAAAGGTGATTAGAAAGGTCCATCAGTTGGCTAGGTTGGGTTAGGTTGGAGGAAGTTGAACATGGAGGTGTAGTATTCTTGATAGTTCCAAATCTCCATTGGTTGAAAAGGCCTAGTTTAAGCAAGGGCTTGATTCTGCTTTATTAGAGTTGGTTGTTTTGGGTTTAAAGATGATAGAGTATAGGTTATCTCCCAATGGGGAGGTGGTGCCCTTATGTACTAAATTTGGTTGTATGTGCCTAGTGTTGATGGCTTTAGGAAGAGGGTTCTTGATGATACTAGTAGTAGCTATCATTCTAGCATTGTTATGGCTCCTTTGAGACTCCACATGGTAGACATTGTATCTCCTCGGGTAGGTGGTTTGAAGCGGGAGGAATGGCTTTGTTTGGTCCGAATTTGATTATGAAAGGCATGGAGAAGGTTAGGTTTATTAGGGAAATGTTGGAGACAATCCAAGTCATCAAAAGTCTTATATCAAAGTGAGGAGAAGTGAGCTTGAATTCAAAGTTAGTAATTGGGGCTAATTGAAGATTTTTCTCATGAAAGGTGTGGTTTCTCCCAGTGAAGAGGTAATTGGATTTATTGTTTGTGAGTCTTCATAGGGTGTTGTGGAAGGATAGTGAGGCTGCATACGAATGGGAATTGCCTTTGGATAAGGATATTGTTCGTCCTGTTCTTCATGGTTCTATGATCGAGGAGGTATGTTAGTGATTCAAGTGTTATAGGAATCTTGAGGTTGTGGACGATGTGGAGGATGAGTTAACTTATGAGAAGGTCCAATGGGAAGTAGGGTGGATACGAAAAAAGGTTGATTAGTAAGGGTGTAGTGTTCGTCAAGGCCCATTAGAAGAATCACTAAGTCAGAAGTGTCTCTCGCGAAGTCGGAACGGGTATGGTGGAGGTATGTTCATACCTCTTTCATTCTACTCAAGCTTATGATAACACCTCAAGTATTAATATGATTCCAAGTCTTACGTTTCAGCCTCTATGTCATTTGCATATATTCATGTTTACATTGAAAGGGTTCATAGTGATGTTACACTTATCTTGAGATTTAGGAAATAGTGTTTTAAGTGTTTTGTTGAATTATCATTGAGGTTGATTTCTTCATGATTACTCTTCTTATATACTTCTCTTTGACATTCGCGGACAAAAGTTCCTAAGGGGGAGATATTGAAACGACCCTAATATGCCCGAAAATATGCCTTGGAAGTACCCGTAATCGTAATTTCTATATATCTCAAAATTCGTATCTAATATGGAAAATTCGAGTTCATATTCTTGTTCAAGGGTTCAAATTTGGCGGGATAACAGTCTAACCCCAATTTTAGAGAAACCGTAGCAAATTTTGAAATTTCAAATTTGACCAAAAACAGTGTTGATCCGCATTTGGGGAGCGACGCGGCCCAGTGTATTTTGTTGTCCTATTTTTCAGCTCCGTCAAAGACTTTTAAGTCTTGAGCGTAGGCCTTCCCACATTAGAAAATAACTATACTTAGCCATTTTTCACCCTCATATCATTCAAAACATTCCTCAATACGCACCCAAACCCTTAGACTTATATTTCTCTCAAAATTATCAAATGTCAAAACCCTCTCTGGATGTAAGGATTTCCTCTCAAGCTTCAAGTTTCCATCTCCAATTTTATATAAGTTCATCTCCAAAGCTAAGGTATGTGGGTTTCTTTCATGAGTTCCTTTCACCCATGATACCGAAGCTTCCTTTTACTCTAATTCACATGATTTTTAGTTGATTTAAAATTGGGTTTATCTTATTATGGAAATCACTTCACGCTATTTCAGGTTTATGAAATGTGACTATTTTACTACATTTGGTACTATGAATCTAAGGTCTATTATGAGAATTTATGAAGGGTCTTGATGTATATTGTTTGAGGGTGTTATCAATTATCTATTTATAGCTTTACACTAATTTTTCTAGCACGATTTCACTCTTGAATAACATAGTTTTGCACTAGCATTACACATCCTCTTAAGTGTTTTATAAAATTTCAGGTTATGGATTTTTGAGGATTTGAATATCCAATGTCTTAAGAGTTGATTGACAATATGATGATGAAAGGATGATGCAATGGTGATGAAATGATTATGAAAATAATATATTCATATGATGACTATATGATGACGAAAGGAATGTATGAATATGATGATTATATGATGATGAGAAGAATGTATGGCTATGATGACTATATGTTGATGGGAGAAATGTATAAATATATATATGATATTATCTCTATATAGTTTTGGGGATAACCAAGCCTATCCCGGGGGGTTGTAGGCCCAGGTAATCTATTGTGGGGTTGGTACCTTGGTCACCTAGCTCAGGGGTTAGTCAGCCTAGGTAACCTTGTTGGGGGTTGGTATCCATCAACCTTAATGGGAGGTTTGTACTCTGTTAACTTTGATAGGGGATTTGTACTCAATCAACCTCGGTGGGGGGTTAGTACTCCATCAACCTCATGAAGGAGTTCGTACATCATGCACCTATCGAAAGGGTGGTAGGCCTTGGGTTGCACTTCAAGCATCATTCATAAATTTCATATTGTTAGTATGTTATTCATTTCTTATGCTTATGCATTTTGCTTATGATGCCTATCTATTGTTGTATTGCATCCTACATACATAGTACATTCGAATGTACTAATGCATACTCTATGCCTACATAATATGACCATGTAGGAATCAAAGCTCCCCTTGATTCTCCTCGTGGCTAGACGGATTGTTCAAGTTATCTTATGGTGAGTCCTTAAGTCCGGGGACAATATCTATCTCCTTTCAAGCTTATGTTTAGACTATGGCTTGTATGATTAGATTTCCTATTGTTATTATAATGAGGGTGAGCCCAGTTGCTTGTCTTGGTACTCGCTCTTATCTATGTAGTAGAGGTCTTGTTGGACACGATATGTACTATGAGCTTTGACTCTCTTGTTTCTTGATGTTTATGATACGGAAGGTCACCCTTAGTCCGATTTTCCCTTGTTTATGCTTATCTTTTATTGTAATTCTACTTGCTTCCACAACAAAGATGTGTAATGATATGCTATGAGGCTTGTTTGGGGTTCCTTTGGGTCCCCCATTTGCCGGTCACGTCCATATTCTAGGCTTGGGTCGTGCCAATAAGAGAAGCAATAGAAGAAAAGTCATTCACAAACCTCCGGTAATAACTCACCAACCCCAAGAAACTTCTAATGTCCGATGGAGCAAAGGTCTAGGCCAATTACAAATCACCTCCATTTTCATAGGATCCAGGTTAATGCCATCACCCGACACCACATGCCATGGAATAGCAATTTCTTTCAACCAAAACTCACATTTTTTCATATTTAGTATACAACCTCTACTCATTCAGGATTCGCAACACCATACTCAAGTGATTCACATACTTCTCTTCACTATGGGAATAAATCAAGATATCATCAATAACAACCACTACAAAAAGTCAAGGTAGGTTTTAAAGAACCTATTCATGAGATCCATAAATATGGTCGGTGCATTAGTTAATCCAGAGGACATAACCACGACCTCAAAATACCCATACGAAGTCCAGAAAGTCATCTTGGAAATTCAAAGTCCCTCAATTTCACTTGGTGATACTCGGAGCGAAGATCAATCTTAGAACATTAACTAGCCCCTTGAAGTTAATTGAAAAGTCATCCATACTTAGTAGAGGGTACTTGTTCTTTATGAGGACTCTATTGAGTTGTCAGTAATCAATGCACATTCTAAGAGAACCACCTTTTTTCTTTACGAACAACACTGGTGCGCGTCAAGTTAACTTATTAGGCCTTATGAAATCCTTTTCCAATAAATCCCTTAATTGCTCCTTCAACTCCATCGAAGTAATACGTTAAGTGGGAATAGAAATGGGTTGTGTATCAGGAAGGAGGGCTATACCAAAGTCTGTTTCCTTTTGGGGAGGACCACCGAGAAGCTCATCGGAAAAGACATGAAGAAACTCATTAACCACCGGAACCGATTCAATAGGAAGTACTTTGGACTTAACATCCATAACCCTCACAAGATGATAGAGACTGTCATGGCCCTAGCCTAGGGCCTAGACATGACACAACAAATAGGGAACCCCAAGGAATCACAAACAAGCCTCTTAGCATATCATACACACATCGTTGGTCGAGGAAGCAATAAACTATAACAAGAGATAGTAGATAGGGACAAATAGGGGTAAGGGACGATTCTCTTATCATAAGCATCAAGAGTTAAGAGAGAGTCAAAGCTCAAAGAAAAATACATGCATGTCATCTAAATTTTAGATACTTAGCGAGGGCCAAGACAAGTTACTACGCTCACCCTTATAGTCAACATTTACATAAAAGAAACATAGTCTTAGAACACAACATGAGATCATAAGAATCATCCCCAAAATGGAGGACTCACCCTTAGGGTATGTCGTACTAGCTACATGGAGGAGGATGATCAAGTAATGCTCTGGTTCCGACATGGTAACATCATGTAGGCATAAAGTATGCATTAGTACATTTGAATGTACTAAGTATGTGGGATGCAATGCAACAAAAGATAAGAACATAATTGAAATGCATAATCATACCCAATGAGTAACAACAATAATATGGCATGCATGTGAGATGCTATATAAAAAATCATGCTTGTATAGAACATAATACATGTGTAAGAAGAGACCACTATCGTATTGGTGGATCATCACACCCTACAACCCTTGTTGATTGAGGTACCAATCCCATCAATTCGTTGGTGGATCATCGCACCCTACCACCCCTGGAGACCAAGGTACAAATCCCTCGACATGGTTATCAAGGTACAAACCCCTCGATATGGTTACCCAATGTGCAATCCTCGAGTAGGGCATGGTTATATTCCAACAATATATGGGAGAAAGACATATACCTATGCTCATTTCATTATCATATAGTCATTTAACTCATAATACATGTATTTGGCCTTTAATTTCTCAAGATAATTAACCATAACCAGACATTTTGTCAAACACTTGGCGAGTGTCTAGTGCTAGTATAAAACCATGCAATTTAGGGATGAAATCATGCAAGGAAATCCCATGTAAAACCATCAATCAATAATTGGCAATACCCTCAAGTAATATACATCAAAACCCTCTATCAAATCTCATGGTAGATCTTAGATTCATAGCTCAAAACATAGTTAAACAATCACAGTTTTATAAGCCCCAACATAGTGTGTAGTGAATTTCATAATAAGTAAGACCCATAAGTAAATCAACTTCAAATCATGCAAATTTGAGTAAAAGGAAGCTTTGAAATCATGGGTGAAAGGAACCCATGAAAGAAACCCACACACCATAGCTTGAGAGAAATGCTAGATGAAGATTGGAGATGGAGACTTGAAGCTTGAATGATAACATTAGAATCCGAATGATTTTTGAGACTTGAATTTAGGAGATGAAACATTGTCTAAGTGTGTGAGAGTGTATTTGGGAATGTCTTAAATGATATAAGGGTGAAATTAGGCTAAGTATAGGCATTTTCACGCAATGTGAACACTTAATCCCAAGACCCAAAAGCGTTGGACTAATAAGAAAAACTGGGCAAAATTTGCATAGGTGTGCCCTTGGCGCTGAAATTGCTAATCGTTTGTTCTTTAATTGGGGTTAGACCAATTTCCCACTCAATCGACCCCTTGATCAGGAATATGAAATGGGATTTTTGATATCGTTCACAGGTTTTGAGATACATGGAAATTATGATTACGGACACTTCCGAGGCACATTTTTGGGCTATATTTTTTTTTTTTGGGGGAGGGGGACATTTCAATATATCCCCCTTGGGAATATTCATCCACGAATATCAAATGAATGTATATGAGAAGAGTAATCATGAAGACATCAGCCCCAACAAAAATGCAGCAACATATTTAAAATATCTTTTTCAAAATCTCATCACAAGTGCAAAATCACCATGAACTTTATCAATGTAAAAATGAATGCATGCAAATTACTTAGGGTGCTGGAACATGAAACATGAAATCACATAGAAGACTAAGAATTGGTATCGTAGGATTGAGTAGGATGTAGAAGATAAGGTTATCACTTTTGCATATCTGCTTCAGCCACGGAAGTAGCACTTTCGACTTGTTAATTCCTCCAAAGGACCTTAACGGAAGAAACATCCTTGTTGTTCAACATCTTCACTTGCCTATCCAAGATCTCTACTGGAACCTCTTCATATGACAAGTTGTCTTCAACTACCCCCACAACATCAAGAGGCACAATGGCATTAAGATCACCCACACACTTCCTCAACATAGACACATGAAAGACCGGATGAACAAATTCCGTTTAAGTAGAAAAATCAAACTCGTAAACCACCTTACCAATCCTCCTCATTACCTTATAGGAACCCACGTATCTAAGGATCAACTTTCCTTTTTTACCAAAATGGACCATACCTATCATGGGTGACACCTTTAAATAGACCCAATTACCGAGATTAAACTCAAGCTCCCTCCTTCTAACATTGCCATAAGATTTTTGCCGAGTTTAGGCTATTCTCAACCTTTCCATATTCATCATTATCTTCTCTAGTGAATCCACAACCAGGTCCGGACCCAACAAAGTTATCTCTCCAACCTCAAACCACCTAACTGGGGATATGCAACGTCTACCATAGAGAGCCTCAAAGGGAGCTATTTCGATGCTAGAATGGTAGCTATTGTTATATGCAAACTCAATCAATGAAATATGATCATCCCAACTACTTTTAACCTCCAATATTAAGCATATCCTCAAGTGTTTAGACAGTTCTTTCGTCAAGGCAATCCGTTCGAGGGTAAAAGGTCGTACTAAGCTTTACCTTTGTTCCAAGGCCACTTAGAAAGGACCTCCAAAAGTGGGAAGTGAATTGTGCACCACGATCCGATATGATGGATAAAGGAATTCCATGAAACCTATCCAAGTCATTAATATACAATGTAGTATAATCTTCAACCCCAAAAGTAAGCAGATTTTGTCATCCTATGAACCATAAACCAAATGGAATCAAAACCCTTCCTAGTCCTGGGCTACTATACCACACAATCCATATTATTCTCTTCCCACTTCCAAGTAGGAATTTCTATATCTTGAGTTAGGCCACCTGTCCATTGATGTTCAGCTTTAACTTGTTTGCAACCATGGCAACCAGATATAAATTTGGCAATGTCCCTCATCATGCCTCCACACAAATACACCTCTCTCAAATCTCTATACATCATAGTAGACCCCAGGTGAATAGAGTAAGAAGAGCCATGAGCCACATCAAGAATCTTTTCCTTCAATCCATCAACACAAGGCACACACACCCTACCTTGGTACCTAAGGGCACCATCTCCCCCTTGGGAGAAAACCTCCACCTTACCATCTTTTTTACCAATGCCTTCAATTCATACAATGAGGAATCAAAGTCTTGCTTAGCTTTCACCTCCTCAACCAATGAAGATTTAGAACCATCAATAACGACAACACCACCATCATCACCCTCTTCCAACGTAACTCCCAATCTAGCCAACCAATGGACCTCCCTAGCCACTCCTATGCCACCATCACAAACATGAGTTAGCCTATCCATGGGCACCCTACTCAAAGCATTCGCCATCACATTAGCCTTACCGGAATGATAATGCACACTCATGTCACAGTCCTTAAGAAGTTCTAACAATCTCCTTTGTCTCAAGTTGAGGTATTTTTAGGTGAAGATATATTGGAGGATCTTCTAGTTGGTAAACACATCAAAATGCACCCCATACAAATAATGACACCACATCTTTAGTCCAAACACAATGGCAGCTAACTCAAGATCATGGGTATGATAATTATTTTCATCCACTTTAAGTTGTATAGAAGTATAGGATATGACCTTACAATTTTGCATCAACACACAATTCAAACCATCTAGGGAAGCATCACAATACACCACAAATCCCTCTAGCCCTTTCGGCAGTGACAATATAGGAGTGGACACAAGCTTATATTTCAATATTTTGAAACTCCTTTCACACTCAACGGACCACATAAATTTGTCTCTCTTTTGAGTAAGCTTTATCATGGGAGAGGTAACTGAAGAGAACCCATTCACAGATCTCCACTAGTAGCCCACTAAGCCCGAGAAGCTCCAACGGGGTTAATCGTCTAGGGCAATTTCTAATCACGTCCATCTTCTTAGGGTCAAGGATAATACCATCCCCCGACACCACTTAGCCTAGAAAGGAAACCTCCTTCAACAAAAATTCACATTTCTCATACTTACCATATAATTTCTCTTCCCTCAATCTTTGCAACACAACCCTCAAATGATCCCTCTGCTCCTCCTCACCATGAGAATAGATCAAAATATCATCAATGAATACCACAACAAATGAATAAAGGTGGGGTTTAAAGACTCTATTAATTAGATCAATGAAGATGGTCAGTTGTATTGGTCAACCCAAAAGACAACACCATAAATGCATAAAAGCCATACCTAGTCCAGAAGGTTGTCATAGGAATATCATACTCCCTCACCTTCACTTGATGGTACCTAGATCTAAGATCAATCTTAGAGAAGTCGCTAGCCGCTTGCCATTGGACAAACAAATCATCAATCCTTGGAACCTATTCTTGATGGTGACCCTATTAATCTGTCGTTAGTAAATGCATATCCTAAGAGACCCATCCTACTTCTTCCCAAACAACACTAGTGCACCCCAAGGTGATTAGTTAGGTCTAGTGAAACCCTTTTCCAACAAGTTCCTCAATTGCTCATTCAACTCCTTTAACTTCGTCGGGGCCATACGGTAAGGGGGAAGATAAATAGGTTGAGTATCAGGGAGGAGGTCTATAACAAAGTCTATTTCTCTTTCAGGAGAAACACCGAGTAGGTCATTTGTAAAGAAATCAAGGAAGTCATTTACAGTTGGAACCAACTCTATGGGAAGGAATTTAGACTCGATATCCCTAACACTCACAAGTTGATAAAGACACCCCTTAGAAATCAACTTACAATCTTTAATAGAACAGATGAACCTACCCTTGACCACCACATCATGACTCTTCCATTCAAGGAGGGGTTCATTTGGGAATTGGAATTTCACCCTTCGGGTCCTACAATCAATAGAAGCATAGTATACATGCAACCAATCCATCCCAAGAATAATATCAAAGTAAACTATGTTTAACTCAACAAGATCACAAGGGAATGTTTTATGTAAGATGCAAATAGGAAAATTTCTATTAACCCTTCTAGAAACAATAGATGCACCAAAAGGAGTAGATATGACTCACACAATAAGTCGAGCTCAACATGGAACTTTTTTACAATAAGAGGAGTAACAAAAGAAAGAGGAGCACTTGGATCAATCAAATGCATAGACATCAAAATCAAAGACTTTAACATACCAGTGACAACATCGGGCATCTTATCAACTCCTTCCCTCCCATTTAAATCCTAAAACCTGTGCCTTTGGGCACCATCTTGTCAGCCACCTTTAACCAAAGGGACCGCATTGGCACCCTAGCCTTGAGGATGAACATCTTTACCCTTCTTGCAATTGCGAGGGAAATCAACCTTTTTGTGACCCACTTCGCCATTACCATAACATGTGTTTGTGTCTCTTAAGCAAGAGCCCTTATGACCTGTACTACACTTTGGACACACATCTTGAGGAACCAATATCCCAACACCTTGGGTCATTGGGAAGTCATTGGCAAACCCCCTATTAGAAGGATGAGAAGATCTTTGGCCTTGATGGAACCGGGCACCCTTCCGACTATGGAACTTTCCCTCAAAATGGGCCCTCTTGGCCTCATCACTCCTCCTCTTCCTCAACTTCTCCTCTTCTATTTGTTCAGCGTAGGTCATCAAATGGGACAAGTCCATGTCACTAATCTACGTGGCGGACTGGCATTCGTCACTAACCAAGTCAGAAACACCCATCATAAATTTGTTCATTCTAGAAATTAATTCAGTAACCAAGTGGGGAGCATATTTTGAGTGTTGAGTAACCTTGAGGGAATACTCCCTCACATTCAAAAATCCTTGTTTCAAGTTCATAAACTTCAACAATTTAGCTTCCCTAATATCAAGAGGGAAGAACCGATTAAGAAAGGTTGCCTTGAACTCCTTTCAAAGCACCACATTGTTGACTCACTTCTCCTACTTCCATGGATTAAACCTTATTTGTGACCCCCTTGTTTTGTTAAGCCTCCAACTCTGCCTTCTCCTTCGATCTAACACGCATAATAGCTAAAACCTTATCGACCTCCTCAATAAACTCTTGAGGGTCCTAATCCACCTTTGACCTATGGAATATTTGAGGATTCATTCTCATAAAGTCTCTCACCCAAGAAGCCAGTGTAGGAGCATCAGGGGCTTGGGCCCCTTGGTTGGCTTGATTAGCCATAACTTGTGGAAGCAAATTGAGAGCATCCCGAAGCTCTCCATGTGCCGGTTGCTCCTCGGGTGTGTGGGTTGTCCTTCCCCTTGTATTAGGCATGATCTGTCATAGTAAAGAACAATCAATAAGGGGGAGGAGGGAATAACCTTACTTCAACTCTATAGCACAACTAAGACTTGAAGAAGGGAAACAATTCTTAAAATGACTTATAGCCTCCTACTCATAGTTGTGGTGCACAACACAACCATGAATAAGACTTTAATTAACACGGTGTGTTGGATTCTGGGGATCTAGCAACCTAGTGCTCTGATACCAAGTTTGTCACGACAGAAGCATAGGGCCTAGAAGTAACACGGTGAATGGGGAACCCGAAGAACCCCAGAAAAAGTCTCTTAGCATATCATACACACATCGTTGGTCGCAGAAATAAACTATAACAAGAGATAGTAGAAAGGGACAAATGGGGCTAAGATACAACTCTTATGTCATAAACATGAAGAACCAAAAGAGAGACAAAACTCAAAGAGCAACAACATTTCTAAAATTTATATACTTAGCGGGGGCCAAGACAAGAAACCGAGCTCACCCTCATAGTCAACATGTACATAAAAGAAACATAGACTTAGAACATAACATGAGATCATAAGCGTCTTCCCCGAAAGGAAGGACTTACCAAAGAGCTTGGGAGATGTCGGACTAGCCACGTGGAGGAGGATGATAAAGCTGTGCTTCGGTTCCTACATGGTGATATCATGTAGGCATAGAGTATGCATTAATACATTTGAATGTACTAGGCACGTGGGATCAATGCTACAAGAGATAAGAACATAATCCAAATGCATAAGCATAGGAAATGATTAACAAGTATAATATGGCATGCATGTGAGATGCTACATAGTAAATTATACTTATATAGAACATAATACATGTGTAAGAAGAGACCACTATCATATTGGTTGATGATTGCACCCTACCACCCTTGCTGACCGAGGTACAAATCCCTCGACGTAGATATCAAGGAACAAACCTCCTACATTGTTGGTAGATCATCGCACCCTACTACACTTGGTGACCGAGGTACAAACCCCTCGACATAGTTGCCAAGGTACAAACCCCTCAACAAGGTTATCAAGTACAAACCCCTCGACATGGTTACCCGGAGCGCAACCCCCGAGTTGGGCATGGTCACATTCCAACACTATATAGGAGAAAACCATATGCATATGTTCATTTCATCATCATATAGTCATTTAACCCATAATACATGCATTGGGTCTTCAATTCCTGAAGATAATCATAACCGAATATTTTGTTAAACACTTGGCGGGTGTGTAGTGCTAGTGTAAAACCGTACAATGGGATGAAATTATGCAAGGAAATATCACGTAAAATGATCAATCAATACTTGGTAATGCCCTCAAGAAAAATATATCAAAACCCATCATCATATCTCACCCTAGATCTTAGATTCATAGTTCAAAACATAGTAAAACAATCACAATTTCATAAGCCCAACATAATGTGCAGTGAATTTCATAACAAGTAACACTCATGAGTAAATAAACTTTAAATCATGCAAATTTGAGTGAAAGGGAGCTTGGGCATAATGGGTGAAAGAAACCTATGAAAGAAACCCACATACCTTAACTTGGGAGAATAGCTTGATGAAGATTGGTGATGGAGACTTGAAGCTTGAATAATAACCTTAGAATCCAGATGAGTTTTTGTCTTGAATTTAGGAGATGAAATATTGTCTATGTGTTTGGGAGTGTATTTGGGAATGTCTTGAATGATATAAGGTTGAAATAAGGCTAAGTATAGGCATTTTCATGCATGGGAACACTTAGGCCAAAGAACCAAAAGCCTTGGACTGGACGAAGAAAAACTTGGCAAAATTTCTACTGAGGCGCGCCCACGGTGCGCACGCTAGGGGTGTGAAAAGCTCAATAGAAATCGTATTTTGGAAATTTGAAATTGCTAATCGTTGGCTCTTAAATCGGGATTAGACCCATTTCCCACTATGTTTGACCCTTTGATCAAGAATATGAAGTTGGATTATTTATATCGCACACAGATTTTTAGATACATGGAAATTACTATTTCGGGCATTTTTGGGGTCGTTTCAGACACAACCCTTAGAAATCAACTTTTGGGCTTTAGAGAAAGAAATGAATCTACCCTTGACCACCACATCATGACTTTCCCACTCAAGGACAGGTTCTTTGGGGAATTGGAATTTAACCCTATTGGTTCTACAATCAATAGAAGCATAATATGCGTGCAACCAATCCATCCTAAGAATGACACCAAAATCTACCATATCTAACTCAAGAAAATCACAAGGAAAGATTTTATGCAAAATGAATATGGGGCAATTTCTACAGACTCTTCTAGCACTAATGGACTCAACAATAGGGGTATACACTTCATAAGGTTCACACAATAATTCGGGACTAACATAAAGCTTTTTGGCAACAAAAGGAGTAATAAAAGAAAGAGTGGCACCCGGGTCTATCAAAGCGTACACATCAAAATCAAAATGCTTTAACATACCGGTGACGACATTGGGCACCTCATCCACCCCTTGTCTCCTTTGAAGAGAATAGAATTATTTTGCCTTGGAGCACCCCCTTGTTGGCCTCCTCTTCCCTTTTGACCCGCATTTGCATCTTGCTCTCGTGAACGACGATCTCTACCTTTGTTTTGAGCACGGGGACAATCATTCACCTCATGACCCACTTCATCACAACCATAGCAAGCATTAGAGTTCTTCAAACATGGGTTATTATGGTTCCTACAACACCTTTGGCTCATGGGGTTGGGCACCACACCACCACCACCTTGTAATTTGGGATTGTCATTAGCAAACCTCCTATTAGAAGAATTGGAAGACCCTTGGACTTGGAACTTGTCCTTTAGGAAACTGGCCACCCTTGGAAATTTTGAATCCACCTTCAAAATGGCCCCTCTTAAACACACTACTCCTTCACTTTCTAAGCTTTCCCCTCTCTAGTTGTTCAGCATATGTCATGAGGCGGGACAAATCCATATCACCTATTAGCATGGCGGTACGACACTCCTCATTAACCAAGTTGGACACATCCGACACCAATTTGTTCATCCTTGACTCGGGTTGGAAACCAATTGTCGGGTTACTTGGAGAGTTGGTTGAACTTGAGGGCATACTCCCTTACACTCATGGAATCTTGCTTAAGGTTCATAAACTCCTTCACTTTAGTCTCCCTTAGCTCGATATTAAAGGATCAGTCGAGGAATGCGGCTTTGACCTCTTAAAAAGGAGTAGCATTATCATCTCTCCTCTCCAAAGTCCATTGTGTAAATCGAATTTGTGCCATCCCTTTGAATTGAATGGCCGCAAACTCCCTTTTCCTCCGAATTGACCCTCATGATAGGTAGCACTTTCTACACCTCATCGATGAACTCTTGGGGGTCCTCATCTATCTTGGATCTATGCATCTTCGGTGGGTTCATTATAATGAAATCCCTCACCATAGAAATCATAGTGGGAGCACGAGGGGCTTGGAACCCTTGGTGAATTTGGTTGGTCATCGCATGAGACAACATTGTAATACCATCCCAAAACTCATCTTAGGGTACCACTCCACCATGAGGAGATTGAAGAGTGTAAGGATCCAGTTGCTCCTCGATTGTATAGTCTCTCCTTACTCTCCCTCTTGGAATTGGAATGATCTGGAAGAGCAAAGAGCATTCATTAGGGGAAAAGTCTTACACTCACATCTAAAGCACGACATAAGACATAAAGAAGTGAAACATCTCCTAAAATGCCTCATAGCCTCTCATTCATAGTTGTGGCTAGCTTACAACTATAAATAAGACTCTAATTGATGTGGTGTGTTAGATTCCGAGAACAATTAACAACCTAGTGCTCTAATACCAAGTTTGTCACGACCCATGCCTTGGGCCTAGATGTAACACGACGAATGGAAACCCAAAGGGACCTCAAATAGTCCTCTTAGCATATCAATCAAACATCCTTGGTTGAGAAAGTAAAATAATAAAAACAAGAGATATAAATAAGGTAAATGGTACTAAGGTAAAACGATCCCAAAAAGTGCCTGAAAATATACCTCAGAATGCTCAAAATTTTTAATTCCATATATCTCAAAATTCATGCGTGATATTGCAAATCCTACTTCATATTCTTGTTTAGGGCTTGAAATTAGGGGGACAAGGGTCTAATCCAGATTTAAGAGTGAAATATTAGCAACTATGAAATTCTAAAATGCGACTTCCAGTGAGAATTCCGTGTCGCAGAACAAAATTATGCCTGTTTTTTTTTTACTTCAGTCCAAGACTTTAAGTCTTAGACCTATGTGTTCCTAAACGTGTTTTTACCTATACATGGCCTTATTTCACCCTCATATCACCCTAAACATTGTCCAATACTTACTCAAACACTTATTCATATTTTGATTCCTAAATTCAAGTCCCAAAATCCTCATCTAGATCTAAGGATTTCCTTCAAGCTTCTAGCCTCAATTTTAAACCTCCATCAAGAGTTTCCTCAAAGCGAAGGTATGTGGGTTGTAGCCATTGGGTCTTTCTACCCATGCTGATGTAATATTGTTTCTACTCAATTTGCATTATTTAAAGTTAATTTTACAACTTGGTTTACTAGTATGAACATGGCTATGAACTATGTTGAAGTTATGTAAAGTTGTGATTGTTTTGCTATGTTTTGAGCTTGGATCTATTGAAAGATTTGATGAGGGTTTTTGATGTATATTTCTTGAGGGTGTTTCAAGATTTTGATAGATAGTTTTACAATAGATTTTCTTGCATGAATTTCACTTCTATATTTCATGGTTTTATATAGCATTACCCACCCTCTAAGTGTTTGATAAATATCCGGATGTGATTTCTTGAGGAATTGAAGGTTCAAATCCTGAGATATGATATGATTGATATTATAATGATAAAATGAGCTTATATATATGATAAATCCTATATAAAATGTTGCATTAGACCATGCTCTACATACATTGCTTCCCTAAGCTCACATTAAATGCATACTCCCTCACATTCAAAGCACCTTCTTTCAAGTTGATAATCTCTACATTCTTTGCTTCCCTAAGCTCAAGAGAGAAGAACTGATTAAGGAAGGCCAATTTTTACTCCTCCCAAAGCACCACATTACTAACCCCCTTCTCACCCTTCCATTGCTCATACCAAATTTGGGCTACCCCTTTGAGTTGGTACAACGCCAACTTCGCCTTTTCATTTGGCCCAACACCCATGATATTTAAGATTTTTTAGACCTCATCAACGAATTCTAGTGTATCTTCATCCACCTTTGACCCATGGAAAACTAGATGATTCTTCTTCATGAAGTCTCTTACCCTAGCTTTCGGGGTAGTAGCATGAGGGGCTTGGGCCCCTTGTTGGACATAGTTGGGCATCACATGGGCAAGCATAGTAAGGGCATCTCGGAGCTCACCATTGGTAGGTTTCTTGTCAGGAGTTAGGGCCCGTCTTCCTCTAGTGTTTGGCATGATCTAGCATAGGAAAGAACAATCATTAAGGGGGGAAATACTTACCATAACTCTACAACACGACTATAACATGAAGCAGCAAAACATTTGCTAAAACACCTCATAGCCTCCTATTCATAGTCATGGAGTGCTTCACAACAATGAGTAGGATTCTAATCAATATTGTATGTTGAACTTCGAGGATCTATCCACCTAGTGATCTGACATCAACTTTGTCATAACCCAAGCCAAGGGCCGTGACATGCTACTAATAGTAGGTTTGCCAATGAGTGCCCTAGGCCTCAAGGTATTGGTTATGTGGCTCCCATTTATCTGTGTCCTAAATGTGGAAATAATTATAGTCACACGTGTTTGAAGGGTTCTAATGCATGCTTTGATTGTGGGGAGCTTAGTCAAAAAAGAGTGGATTTTCCAAGAAATCGTGGCAAATGCCGAGGTGCAAATGCAGTTCTATTGGGTTTAGGTGATCCTCAAGGTGGTGACCCAAGGCACAGTAAGTTTTATTCTCTACATGGGAGGCAATGGTTGGTGAGGTTCCCGATATTGTTACCGGTATTTTGAAAATCTTTGACTTTAATGTATATGCTTTGATTGATTCGGGTGCTGCTCTTTCTTTGCCTAAAAGTTCTATGTTGACCCCGAGTTATTGCATGAGTCATATGAAATATCTACTCCTATTGATGCCTTTATTGTTTCTAGGATAGTTTATAGAAGTCGTCCTATTTGCATAAGTTATTGCCTTGTGATCCTGTTGAATTAGACATGGTTGATTTTGATGTCATTCTTAAGATGTATTGGTTACATGCCTACTATTATTTTATTGATTGTAGAACCTATTGAATCAAAGGCCAATTTCTAAATGAACCCGTCATTTAGTGGGAAAGGGAAGATATGGCAATCAAGGGTAGATTTATCTCTTTTGTTAAAGCCCGTAAGTTGATATCTAAGGGATGCTTGTATCATCGTGTGAGGGTTAAAGATGTGGAATCCAAAGTCACTTCCATAGAGTTGGTTCCCATTGTAAATGAGTTTCTTGATGTCTTCCCAAATGACCTTCCCTATGTTCCTCCTAAAAGAAAAATAGATTTTGGTATAGACCTCCTCCTTGATACTCAACCTATCTCTATTCCCCCTTATCGTATTACCCTAGTGGAGTTGAAGGAGCTAAAGGAACAATTGAAAGATTTGTTGGAGAAGGGATTTATCAGGCCTAGCCAATCACCTTAGGGTGCACAGGTATTATTTGTGAAGAAGAAGGACGGGTCCCTTAGAATGTGCATTGACTACCAAAAACTCAATAAGGTCACTATAAAAATAGATACCATCTTCCAAAAACAGATGATTTGTTTGACCAATTGGAAGGGGGTAGCTTTTTCTCTAAGAATTAACTTTGCTCCACATTTCATCAAGTGATGGTAAGAGAGTGCGACATTCCCAATACAACCTTCCAGACTAGGTATGGGCATTATGAGTTTGTGGTGATGTCTTTTGGGTTGACTAATGCACCGACCATCATTATGGACCTATTGAATAGGGTCTTCAAACCCTATCTTGATTCTTTTATGGTCTTCATTTATGATACTTTTATCTATTCAGATAGTCGAGAGGAACATATGGGTCATTTGAGAGTTGTGTTGTAAAAAATTGAGGGAGGAGAAATTATATGCAAAGTATGAAAATTGTGAATTTTTGTTGAAGGAGGTAGTATTCTTGGGTCATATGTTGTCGGGGGATGGTATAAAAGTGGATCCGAAGAAAACCAATGTGATTAGGAATTGGCCTAAACCATTGACCCTGTCAGATAGTAGGGGTTTCTTGCTCCTAAAAGGTTACTATGGAAGGTTTGTAAATGGGTTCTCCTATTTACTTCCGCTATGAAAAAATTGACTCAAAAAAAGGTTAAGTTCATGTGGACCGATGAATGTGAGAGGAACTTCCAAGAATTGAAAGACAAGCTTGTATCCTCTCTTATATTATCACTACCGATGGGTTTGAGGGATTTGTGGTGTATTGTGATGCTTCCCGGGTTGGTTTGGATTGTGCATTGATGCAAAATGTAAAGGTCATAGCTTATGCTTCTAGACAACTCAAGGTATACGAAAGCAACTACCCTACCCTTGATCTAGAGTTAGCCTTCGTTGTGTTTGCATTAAGGATTTAGCGTCACTGCTTGTATGAGGTGGATGTTGATGTGTTCACCAATCCTAAGGTCCTCCATATGTCTTCACTCGAAAGGATGTCAACTCGAGCCAAAGGAGATGGTTAGAACTTCTTAAAAACAATAATATGAGTGTTCACTATAATCTAGGTAAGGCAAATGTGGTGGCGGATGCTTTGAGTAGGGTGTCTATGGGTATCCTAGCTCATGTTGATAGCGGTGACAAGGAAGTGGCTAGGGAGGTACACTAATTGGCTAGACTTGGGATTAGGTTGGGAGAGGTTGGTTATGATGGTGTTGTTGTTATCGATGGGTCTTAGTCTTCATTTGTTGATGAGGTGATAGTAAAACAAGATCTTGACTCCTCCTTACTTGAATTAAAGGCCTTGGTGAAAGAGGGCAAAGTAGAGGTTTTCTCCCGGGAGGATGGTGCCCTTAGGTACCAAGGTAAGTTGTGTGTTCCTTGTGTTGATGGTTTTTGGGAGAAAAGCCTTGATGAGGCCAATAATTCTTCTTATTCTATCCACCCTGATTCCACTAAAATGTATAGAGACGTGAGGGATATGTATTGGTAGGAGGCATGAAGAGGGATATTACCACATTTGTTTTCAGTTGCCATAGTTGTAAACAAGTCAAGGCCGAACATCGAAGGCCAGATGGACTAACCCAAAACATCGAGATCCCACTTGGACGTGGGAGGTGATTAACATGGACTATGTGGTTGGGTTGCCCAAGACTAGGAAGGGTTTTGATTCCACATGGCTTTTGGTTGATAGGATGAAAAACGCGGCTCATTTTCTACCGATTAACACTACATATGAGGCTGAAATATATGCAAGGTTGTATATCCATGAGTAAGTGAGGTTATATGGGGTCCTTTTTCCATTGTATAGGATCGTGGTGCAAAATTCACTTTACACATTTGGAGGTCATTTCAAAGGGGACTTGGTACAAAAATTCACCTTATTATGGCCTTCCACCCTTAAACTGATAGCCAAGCCAAAAGAACCATTCAAACACTTGAAGATATGCTTAGGTCTTGTGTATTGGAGCATAAGGGTAGTTGGGATGATAATCTTCCATTAATTGAGTTTGCCCACAACAATATCTATCACTCTAGCCTAGGTATGACTCCTTTTAAGGCTCACCAGTTGGTTGGATTTAGGTTGGAGAGGTGGCTTTATTGGGACTGGATCTGATTGTGTGCCTCTTTAGAAGGTTAGGATGATTAGGGAAAGGTTAAAAACATCCCAAAGTCGCTCAAAAATACTACGCTAATGTGAGATGAAAAGACCTTGAATTCAGATTGGGTGATTGGATCTATTTGAGAAGTTCCTCCAATGAAAGGTGTGGTCCATTTTAGTAAAAAAGAGAAGTTGAGTCCTAGATATGTAGGTCCTTATAAGGTGATAAAGAGGGTCGACAGGGTTGCTTATGAGTTGGAGTTACCTAGTGAGATGAATTTGGATCATCTTCTGTTCCATTTCTCTATGTTGAGAACATGTGTTGGTGATCCTAATGTTATTGTGCCTCTTGATGTTGTGGGTGTTGTTGAAGATAACTCGACTTATGAGGAGGTTCCAGTTTAGATTTTTTATCGGCATGTGAAAAGATTGAGGAAAAAGGAGGTGGCATCCGTTAAGGACCTTTGGAGGAACCAACAAGTCGAAAGTGCTACATGAGAGGCCGAAGCAGACATACAAAAGTTGCATCCTTATATTCTCCACTCCACTCAAGCCTAAGGTACTAATTCTAAGTCCCTTATGTGAGTTCAAGTGTTGGATTTTAGCCCCTATGTCATTCATATGCGTTCATGTTAAAGTTGGTATGTTTATGATGATTTTACACTTATGTTGAAATTTTGAAAATGGCATTTTAAATGTAATGTTGCATTCAAGTTGGGGCTGATTTCTTTATGATCACTCTTTCCCTGTACATCTCTTTTACATTCGGGGATGAATGTTTCCAAGAGGAAGATATTGAAATGACCCCAAAAAGTCCCGAAAATGTGCCTGGGAATGCTCAGAATTTTAAATTCCATATATCTCAAAATCCGTGCAAGATATCAAAATCTAACTTCATGTTCTTGTTCAAGGGGTCAAAATTTGGGAAGGGAGGGTCTAACCCTGATTTAAGAGAAAATAAATAGCAATTTCAATTTTCTAAAAATCGCTTATCCAGTGTTTGTCTGCGATGGTACCGCGACCGCCTCCATCGCAGACATGTGTTAATTCAATCTCTGCAAAAGGTTCGTGATGCATACCTATGTATTTTCTACCCAGTTATTTTTCTGTGCGGTCCAAGACTTTTGGGTCTTGGGAATAAGTGTTCCCAAACTTGCTTTTACCTATACTTAGCCATATTTAAACTACATATCATCCTAAACATTTCCCAATATCCTCTCAAACACTTAGCTATATTTTTCACTCCCAAATTCAAGTCTCAAAACCCTCATTCAGAATTAAGGATTTCTTTCAAGCTTTAAGCCTCCATTTTTGATCTTCACCAAGAGTATCCTCAAATCTAAGGTATGTGGGTTTCAATCATTAGGTTCTTCACCCATGGTGCCCATATCCTTTTTACTTAATTTGCATGATTTAAAGTTGATTCTACAAATTGGTTTACTAGTATAAACATGTCTATTAACTATTTTAAAGCTATGTAAAGTTATCTATTTTGCTATATTTTGAGCTATAAATCTTGGATCTATTGTATGTTTAATGAGGGATATTGAAGTATATTGCTTGAGGGTGTTGCAAGTTATTAATTAATTGTTTTACAATGGATTTACTTGCATTATTTCTTCTCTATATTTCACGGTTTATTCTACCATTTAACATGCAACAAGTGTTTAATAAAACGTTCGATTATGGTTTCTTTAGGAAATGAAGGCCCAAAGCATGAGATATGATATGATTGATATTATGATTAAAGAAGAATCTTATGTATATGATATATTCTAGATAAAGTTTTTCATTAGGCGAAGCCCAATCCGAGGGGACTTAGAGTCCGTATAACCTAGAGGGGGGTTTCGTACTCATCAACCAAGTGAAGGGTTTGTACTTCACCACTAGGGTGATGAGGTGGAATTATCATCAACCTAGATGGGGGTTTGTACTCGTCAATCAAGTAAGGGGTTTGTACCTCACCACCTAAGTGATGAGGTGGCATCATCACCAACCTACCAAGGTGTTTTTACCTTGGAAAGCTAGCTTGGTCTCTTCCACACATATGATATCCTATATGAGCATGAGTTACTTGAGTATGTCTTACTTATGCATTGATCATACATGCCATTTTGTTATATTATGCGTATTGCCTATTGTTATGCATTTCGATTATGATGTCTATCTCTTGTTGCATTGCATCCTACACACTTAGTACATTTAAATGTACTAACGCATACTCTTGTCAACATGATATCACCAAGTAGGAATCGAATCCCAAGTTGACCATCCTCCTCTTCCACATGGCTAGTTTTGTACTACTCAAGCTAGTTTGGTGAGTCCTCCACTTTGGGGACCTTAGTCTATGTTTCTCTTATTATGTATTGGGAAACTCTTATTTATTTCTATTTTGACTATGAGGTCGAGCCCAGTTGCTTAATCTTGGCCACCGCTCTTACCTATGTGTTAGAGGTGTTTGTTGGGCATGTTATGTATCTATGATATGAGCTTTGACTCTTTGTCTTTTGATCATGATGATATGCAAGCTTTCCCTTAACCCATTTGCCCCTATTCGTACTCTTTATATCTTTTATATGCTTCCGCGACCTATGATGTGTAATGATAAGTTAAGAGGCCTGTTTGGGGTTCCTTCGGGTTCCCCATTCGCCGTGTCACATCTAGGCCTTAGGCTTGGGTTGTGACACATAGAGATGTTGACACCGCTCAAACAGTACATCTCACTTTGAGGATAAAACGATTTTCAATAGTAAAAGACCTAATTGAGGTTAGGGTCAAATCCCAAGGGAATATGGGGCTTTGCCACTTTGATTTACCAACAATCAATTCAAATATCTAACAACGCAATTCTCAAGGAAGAGGGGTTTTGCAAAAATTGATGAAAAGTAAAACGAAATTACTAAAATGGAGAGATGGTCGAATTGGAGAGCAACTTGGGAAATTGTGTTCCCCATGATTCACTAACTCAAACACCCAGATAACACAACCTAAATTGGAGCATTATGTAGGATGGTAAGTTAAGTTCTTCCAACCCTTGCGCAACTGTGAAGGTCAAATTTCACTATGGTGCTTGGTCAGCTACTATAGTGTGCCAAACTAACCATTACTTATTGTCCCAGTCAACATCTCTTTGGTCAAGTTTGGTTAATTAGACGATACACATCAATCGAATTCTGTTACCCATTTTCTTTTCCTATTAATCACTACCTTGATTGGGATCATGACACTAGGCAGAGTTCTATCTTGGCTACTGTCATGACCCAAGCCTAGGGCCTAGATGTTACATAGCGCATGGGGAACCCGAAAGGACCCTAATCAAGCCTTTCGACATATCATTACACATCATTAGTCGCAAAAGCAATAAAATAGCAATAAGAAATGGTAAAGAGGGGATAAGGGCTAAGGGACATCTTTCATATCATAAAACAGCATAGAGTAAAAAAGGATTAAGGCTCATAGCTTCATTACATAACTTGTCCAACAACACCTTAAACATAGAACTTCGTGGGGACCAAGAAAAGCAACCGGGCTCCCCCTCATAGTCAAAGTATGCAACACAAAAAGAGTCTATACATAGCATAAATCAAGAGAAGTATGTCCTCGAAGTTGAGGACTCACCAACTTTCTTTGAGAGATATCATACTAGCCACGTGGAGGAGGAGGATGATCAAGTGGGTTCGGATTCCTACATGGTAAAATCATGTTGGCATAGAGTTTGCATTAGTACGTTCGAATGTACTAATTATGTAGGATGCGATGCAACAATAGATAAGTTACATAGTCAAAATGCATAATTAAGTAATAGATGTTCATAAACAATATGGCATGTATAAAATATACTTGAAATAAACATGCTTATATATGGAACATATTACATATATAGGAATAAACAATCATCATAGACAAAGCAACATAGTACTTAGAATCTAAGGTAGACCACCCCATAGAAGTGATTGAGGTACTAACCCCTCAATTTGTTGATGTCTTACCACCCCCATCCAAGGTGATTGACATACTAACCCCTTAATTGGTTGATCGTGTACCACCTCCATCATAGGTGATTAAGGTACAAACCCCTCAGTTGGTTGATGGCATACGACACCATCCAAGGTAATTGAGGTACTAACCCCTCAATTGGTTGATGGCTTACCACCCCTATCCTAGGTGATTAAGGCATCACCCTCAATTGTCTATGGTCAACTCACAGCACACCAGATACATCTCGTGAAATCGACACATACATATCACCCTTTCATCATCATAAAGTCACTTAAATCACATGTCTAGCATTAGGCATTCAACAACTCAAGATACATTAACCGGACATTTCATCAAACACTTGGTGAGTGTGCAATACTAGTGTAAAATCATGCAATTCAAGAGTGAAATCATGCAACAAAACGTAATATAAAACTACCAACCAATACTTGGTATTACCCTATTACAACATATATCAAAATCCTTCATCAAATCTCAAGATAGATCTATGATTCATAGCTCGAAATATTTATAAACAGTCACACTTTCACAAAATCTTAATATTGTACATGGTCAAATTCATAAGAGAAGACCCATAAGTAAAATCAACTTAGAATCATGTAATTTAGGTAAAAAGGAAGCTTGGGTACCATAAATGAAAGGCTCCAATGGTTGAAACACACATAGCTTCCCTTTGGAGAATTCTTGATGAAGATTGGAAATGGAGACTTGAAGCTTAAATGAAATCCTTAAGATCCTGATGAGTTTTAGGACTTGAAATTTGGGGCGAAATATTTGTCTAAGTATTTGAGAGAGTATTGGGGAATGTTTTGTAAAATATGAAGGTGAAATAAGGCTAATTATACGTACTTTCATGCATGGGAGGACTTAGGCCCAACAACCAAAAGCCTTGGACCGAACAACAAAACTGCACAAAAATTACACTGGGGCGCGACCTTGGCACGTCGCACCTTGGGTGTGAAAAAACTCGCTGAAAATCGAATTTGTGAAATTGAAATTGTAATTCATTTGCTCTATAATCATGGTTAGACCCATCCCCCACTCAATTTTTGCCCCTTGATCAAGAATATGAAGTTGTATTTTTCATATCACGCATGGATTTTGAGATATATAGAAATTACAATTCCAGGCACTTCCGAGGCACATTTTTGGGCACTTTTTGTCGTCATTTCAGCTACCATCAAACAACAAGCAAAATAAAGTAAAATGGATAATACATGAAAAGACCCAACTCAAGAAGTGCAAATAAATCGGGTTCTCTAAGATAGCTACTCATAGTTTCCACAATCCCAAGTTATGGGGTTTAGCCACTCATTACATGAAAAAACAAATCAACAATGAATAAAGAAAACGTGGAAGATTTCTTGCCCAAGAGGAATGAAGAACAATGAACCAACTTTGCAATTAGAATTACAAGCTTGAATGATGAGATTAATCAACAAGTGAATCTAAATTCCCAAATTTGCGTCTCAAAGTAAAACTTAAAAATTCTACTCTCAAAACCTCTCTCAAAATCTATGTACAATGACTAATGGATGGAGAGCTTCTTCTGAAACCCTAACATATACTATTTATAGTATTTACAAAAAGATCTTTAAAATAATTAGAAAATCTGCCGACAGCTACTACAACACACAGTTACGACTTATAGGGTATCGTACGAGTTGTCATCGGGCTTTCGTGGTAAGTACTTGGCATTTTTGGGATTGAATTCTAATATCCACCTCTACAAGTCGTAGTCTAGTCTACAACTTATAGTGCCTTCCATAGTACACACTTACATTTCTTGGTCCAATTTATTGTCAACATTGTTAATTGTTATAAGGCTTCCTTTACGAGTCATAGAAGGGACTACAATTCGTACCTTGAGCTCATATGGCCGAACTTTCACATTTTTAGATTTTGCTTTTCAACATTTTCAACTGCTACGAGACAACCTCTATGACTTGCAGCTTGGTCTATGACTTGTAGTGGCGTCCGTAAGTCATGAAAATCAGCAAAATCTGCAACCCTTTCCAAAATCAAGCCAACCTATATTTTCTACAAAAAAAACAAAAATACATAAAAAGTCACATTGATAATGGAACGACCTCAAAAAGTTCATGAAAATATGCCTCGAAAGTGTCCATAATCACAGTTTTCATATATCTCGAAGTTCATATTGGATATCAAAAATCTAACTTCATATTCATGATCAGAGGGGAAAATTGAGTGAGGAATGGGTATAACCCCGATTTAAGAACAACCATATCAAAATTTGATTTTCCAAAATTTACAAAAAAAATAATCGATCCATGCCTTGACGCGACATGGTCAGGGTGCAAACCCATACATTTTGTTGACTACTTTTTTTATTTCGGTCCAAATCCCTGGGTTCTAGGGTCTAAGCCTTCCTATGCGTAAAAATATGTATACTTAGTCATTTTTCAACCCCATATCAATCAAGACATTCCCCAAAACCTTCTATAACACTTAGATAAATTTTTCACCAAAACCAAGGGTTCCAAACTAATTCCGCATCTCAAGAAATTCATTCAACCTTCAAATACTCGTTCAAATCTTCATCAAGGGTAAATCTCTAAGTTTAAGATATGTGGGTTTCAACCGTTGGTTCGTTTCACCCATGGTGCCCAACCTTACTTTTCATATGAAATGCTTGCTTCAAGTTGATTTACTTATGGGTATTATTTATAATGGATTTACTTATGTTATTCATTCCTTATAATTATGCATTTTGGTTATGTTGTTTATCCCTTATTGCATTGCATCCCACAAATTTAGTATATTCGAACATACTAATTCATATTCTATGCCTACATGATATTACCATTTAGGAACCAGAGCTCCATTTGACTATCCCCCATCCACGTGGCTAGTTTGACATATTGAAGATAAGCTTAGTGAGTCCTCAAATTCGAGTACACTATCTACTTTCTCTTGTTATTTCTAAAACTTCTTTATGTTGATATTTGACATTATGAGGGCGAGCTCGGAATGTGTCTTAGCCCCTGCTCTATTCTACGTTTAGAGGTGCTGCTAGAATATTACGATGTATGTATGCTATGAGCTTGTCTCTTTATGTTTGTATGATATCTAAGGTTTCCCTTAGTCCTATTTTCACTATTTTGACTCTCTTATTTTTGTTTAATTGCTTTCGTGACTAAGGATATGTGTATGATAAGACAGGAGGCTTGTATGGGGTCTGTTCATGTTCCCTATTCACCATGTGACATATAGGCCCTAGTTTGGGTCATGACAAACTTGGTATCAGAGCACTAGGTTTTCAATTATCCTCGGAATCCAAAACACCGCATCGATTAGAGTTCTATTCATGGTTGTGAAGAGCGCTACAACTATGAATGGGAGGCTATGAGGCGCGTTAGGAAATGTTTCCCTTCTTCATGGTCTATCTTGTGCTATAGATGTTAACGGAAGGGTTTCCCATAACAAATGTTCTTTGCTATTCTAGATCATACCAATTCCAAGAGGAAAAAGAGCCCGTGCACCCGATGAGCAACTGACTCCTCCCACTCCTCAAGCTCCTCAAGATGGAAGAGTAGTTCATGAAGAATTTTGGGATACTCTTACCATGTTAGCTCATGCCGTGATTAAACAAATCAACTAAGGGGCCTATGCTCCGCATGCTTCTACACCGGCTTCAAGGGTGAGAGACTTTACTAGGATGAACCTCCCTGAGTTCCATGGTCTAAGGTGGATGAGTACCCCCAAGAATTTATTGATGAGGTGTACAAGGTGTCAATTATTATGGGGGATAGATTGGATAAGAAGGCGGAGTTGGCGGCCTACCAACTCAAGAGGGTGGCTCAAATATAGTTTACCCATTGGAAAGAGGAAAGGGGGAACAACAATGTCATCCTTTGAGAAGTGTTTAAAGTGGAATTTCTCAACCAGTTCTTTTCCATTTAGCTTAGGGAGGCCAAGATGATGAAATTTATGAATCTAAAGCAAGGGTCTATGAGTGTGATGATGTATGCCCTCATGTTCAACCAACTCTCTACGTCTTCTCCACTATTGGTGGTCGAGCCGAGGTCTAGGATAAAAAAATTTGTGATGGGGGTGTTCGACTTGGTTAATGAGGAGTGTCTTGCCCCCATGTTGATAAGTTATATGGATTTATCCCATCTCATGACTTATCCAAACAATTGGAGGGGAAAAGCTTAGAAAAAGAAGGATTAGTGAGGCCAAAAGGGCCCATTTTTAATGTAAGTTTGAAAATTCCAAAGGTGGCCTATTTCCTTAAGGCCACAAGTTTCAAAGGCAAACATTAGATATATTGGAGTTGAGGACTCACCAACTTGATTTGAGAGAAATCATACTAGCCACACTGAGGAGAAGGATGATCAAGTGGAGCTCCGGTTCCTACATGGTAACATCATGTAGGCATAGAGCATGCGTTGGTATATTTAAATATATTAAGTATGTAGGATGCAATGAATCAAAAAGTAGGCAGCATAGGCAAAATGTAATATCATAAACAAGGGATAGCATAATAATATGACATGTACGAATTATGCTTGAAGTAAAACATGCTTATGTAGAACATATTACATGTGTAGTAAGAGACCTCTTGATGGTTGTCACACCCTACCATCCATAGTGATTGAGGTATCAACCCCCCAATTTGTTGATGGACATCACATCCTCCATCATAGTGGTCAAGCTATCAACCTCTTCACTAGTTGATGGACATCACACCCTCTATCATAGTGGTCAAGATATCAAGCCCTTAACATGGTTGATGGAATTCACACCCTCCATCATAATGGTCTATGTATCAACCCCTAAACTTGTTGATGCTTGTCTCATCCTACTATCCATTGTGATTAAGGGATCACCTCCTCAACTAGACATGGTCAACTTGTAATACTATAAGTACTTTTAATGGAAACAATTCATATAAATATTCCTTTCATTATCATAAAGTCACTTAACTCATAAGACATGCATTAGACCTTCAATGACTCAAATATCCATAACCAGTCATTTTATCAAACACTTCGCAGGTATGTTATGCTTTCATAAAATCATGCAATTCAAGAGCGAAATGAAGTGAGAAATTCTAATGTAAATCCACCCACCAATACTTGTTAAAACCCTCATATGAAATACGTTGAAAACCCCCATCAAATATCAAGGGAGATCATAGTAAACATGTGTTTTCAATCACACTTTCATGAAACCCTAATATAGTATATGATCATAATAACTAATGAATAATACCCATAAGAAACACAACTTAGGAACATATAATTTTCATAGAAATGGATGATTGGGCTATATGAGTGAAAGTGCCCAATGATTGAAATCCACATACCTTAGACTTTGAGTTCCTTGAAGTTGAGTTGGGAAAGAATGGAAGCTTGGAATGGGGTCTTGAGATCCAAACTTGTTCTAGAGTTTCACTGAATTTGTATTGGGTTCTTGGTAGAGGCTTTTTGAGAGGATTTGAGAGTGTATTCAAGTTGACAGTGATGAGTTTGATTCTTATGAATAGTGTTTAAGTCTTTTGGGGAGGTTAAGATAGCATTCCAAATGTAAAAAAGGTCATTAGAATAAATAAAATTTTAAAAAACGCCATTAAGAACGGATAGAAAAATTGGCAATGTGATGCCCCACTGAGGCCCACATGCGTCATATGGAGTGCCTATGAGGTGCTACTTAGACAAAAATTGAAAGTTCAAACACTTAGAAAAATTCACGTCTCGTCACCTAAATGGGGACCTCCACAGGCTGTGTGAAGGTACACTGTCCGTGCAGCGGTCCTTGGAACCACACTTGGTGAAAAACAAATATTGTCGGACCTTCATATTAGGGGCCACAACTCATAAGACATGTCTCGGCCCATGTGGATGGTCGTGGCACAACACTTAGCCAAAAACTCCATCATGCTCACTAAGCTTCACTTGCACACACCCACGGCTAGCCACGCTGTCAGTGGCAAGCCACACGGCCTGTGCCACTGGTTGTGTCACATGCTTTAGATCAAAAATTGTCTTTTCCAGCTTAAGGCAGCCTAGACAGCCCATCTAAAGCCCCACTGCCCGTCAAGGTGCACGTGTGCTTTCACTGAATGGGAGGGTGTCACAAAAATGGTGAAAACTCCTTCATCCGAACTCGAAATAAGATGAAACCAAGTGCATTGGAAAGCTAACTCAAAGGAATTTCATTTGAAGTGTTGTGGGTTGTCTAGTTCTAGGTGTGCTAAAAGTTACACTCATTTAAAGATGACCCTTGCATAAACTGACGCCCGAAAGTCAACTCAAAGGGAAGTCTTGAACTTGTTAAGTATGAGAAGTATCCCACGACCCTAATACTATCCTCACCTGAACAAATGAGGCTTGAAACATGGACATATAAGAGCATAGAGGTGCGGGGTGTCACAATATCTCCCCCTTGGGAAATTCATCCCCGAATGTCAAAGAAACATACACAAGAAAAGTGATCATGAAGATTTTGGCCCAACATGGATGCAACAAATGAACTTAAACATTATTTATAGAAAAAGTCTCATCATGAACATTGAAAATAACTGTAACATAAACATAAATTCATTCAAGTGACATAAAGGCCAAAACCTAAGACTTGAAATCATATAGGGGGACTTAATTTAGTACCTTATGCTTGAGTAGAGTGGAAGAGATATGGATATTGCTTTTGCATGTCCGCCTCGGCTTCCCGTGCAACACTTTCAACTTGATGATTCTCCCTAAGGACCTTAATGAGCACTACATCCTTATTAAGCAACCTTCCTACCTATCCATCCAGTATCTCCACCGAGACCTTCTCCTAAGACAACTCATCCTCCATAAAACCCACAACCTCAAAGAGTTCTATATCACTTTAGTCAGCAAAAGATCTCCTCAATCTTCCATAGGCAAGTCCAGTTCGTAGGGGACCTTACTATTTCTCCTCAACTCCCTATAAAGAACCTAACACCTTGGGATTATTGTCAACCTTATACACACATAGCCCACCTTGGTACCCAAAGCCACCATCTCCCCCTTGGGAGTAAACCCCCATTATAATCTTCACCCAACCTCATTCCCAACCTAGTCAACCAGTGTACTTCCTTAACCACCCTTTTATTAATGAAGGTCCACACTTATCGTAACTAGAAACAACCTCTCATTCTTCAAGCCTTACAACATTACCTTTGAATGACTAACAAGCCATTCTTCATTTCCACAATAAATCAGTATACCAACCACCAACTACTACACATATATTGACGTAGGGTTTAAAGACCCCATTCATGAGATCCAAAAACGTAGCCGGGCACAGGTCAAGCAAAAGACATTACCACCAATTCAAAATGTTGGAATTGACACAACAAACTCATTAACTATTGGAACCAACACAATAGGAAGGGTTTTGGACCCAACATCCCTAACCCTTACAAGATAATAAATGCAACCCTCAAAGATCAATTTGGGCCTTAGACAAGAAATGAATCTACATGTACTTACCACTGTACAACATTCCTACTCAAGTGTGGACTCATTAGGAAATTGAAAATTAACCCCATGGGTTCTACAACCAGTGAAAGTGTGATATGCATGTAACCCAACCACCCTAAGGACAACCTCAAATCCACCATTCCAAGTTCAACAACATCACAAAATAACAATTTATGCAATAATGGCATGGGGCAATCCTCTTATAGACTTTCTAGCCACTATAAGCTCCTTAATGGGCGTATACATCAAAAGACTCACATAACCATTCGGGAAATACATAGGAAACTTTTTAGCATAAAGGAATAATGAAAGAAATAGTGACTCCCAGAACTATCAAAGCATGCACATAAAATCAAAAACCTTTAACATATAGGAAGCATTGTTAGGCACGTCATCCCCTCCTTCCCTCCTTTGAAGAGTACTGAACCAATTACGTGTTGGAGCACCCCCTTGATCAACATCACCACCTTTACCCTTGTTGCATTTATGAGGAAACTCTATTATCTTGTGATCCATCTCTACACTACCATAAAAAGAATTAGTATCCTTCAAGCATGGGCCATCATGGCATCTACCATACCTTGGACTCCTAGCGTAAGGCATCACACTACCACCACCTTTGGTACTTTGGAACTTTCCTTCAAAACGAGCCTTCTTGTCCTCCTTACCCCTTCTCTTTCTCATCTTTTCCCTCTCCAATTTTTCAGCATAAGTCAAGAGGCGGGGTAAGTCCATGCCACCTATCAACATAGCACCATGATATTCTTCATTCACCAAATCAGATACACCTATCACAAATTTATTCATTCTATACCTTGGCTCGACCACCAATTGGGGGGCATATTTGGAGAGTTGATTGAACTTGATGGCATACTCCCTCACACTCATTGACCCTTTCTTCAAATTCATGAATTCTATCATTGTGGCCTCCCTTACCTCAAGAGGCAAGAACCAGTTGAGAAATGATGCCTTAAACTCATCTCATAGGATTATATTATTGTTCCTCTTCTCCTCCTTTCATTGAGTATACCGTAGTTTGGCCCACCCCTTGTGTTGTTAAGCTACCAACTCCACCTTCTCTTCCGAGATCACACCTATAATAGACAACACTTTGTACACTTCATTAATAAATTCTTGAGGATCCTTATCCACTTTAGGCCCGTCGAACTCTGGTGTGTTCATCTTCATGAAATCCCTTACCCTAGATGCTGGAGTAGAAGAATGGGGAGCTTGGGCTCCTTGGTCGATTTGATTGGTCATGGCTTAAGCTAGAATGGTAATAGCATCGCATAAATCTTCATGAGCTAGTTGTTCTTAGGGAGTGCGGGCTATTCTTTTTCTTGGGTTAGGCATGCTCTAGTATGGAAAAGAACATCCGTTAGAGAGGAAACCTTACCTACATCCTATAGCGTGACATAGAGTTAGAAGAAGGGGGAACATTTCCTAGAATGCCTCATAGTCGTGGTGTACTTCACAACCATGAATAAGACTCTAATCAACGTGGTGTGTTTGATGCCAAGGACCATTACAACCTAGTGCTCTGATAGCTAGTTTGTCATGACCCGGATCTAAGGCCTAGATGTGACATGGGGAATGGGAAACTTGAAGGCGCCCCAAACAAGTCAATTAGCATATCATTACACATCCTGGGTCGCAGAAGCAATTATACAACAACAATAGATGAAACAATGGGAAATATGGGACTAAGGGACATCTTTGATACCATAGAAACATCACTAGCCAATAGTGTATCATTATCATATCATAAGGTTCCAACAATACCTCTAATACATAGATCGGAGCGGGAGCTAAGACAATCTCCGAGCTCACCATCATAGACATAAGTTTCCATCATAAGAAGAGTGAACAAATAGCATAAATCAAGAGAAGAAAGTCTTGGGAGTTGAGGATTCACCAACTTTCTTTGAGAGAAATCGTACTAGCCAAAGTGGAGGAGGAGGACGATCAAATGGGGCCCCAGTTCCTACATGGTAATATCATGTCGTCATCTAGTATGCATTAGTACATTTGAAAGTACTAAGTATGTAGGATGCGATGCATCAAAAGATAGGCAAAATGTAATATCATTGTTTAGCATAATAACAATATTACATGTATGAATAATGCTTGAAGTAAAACATGCTTATGTAGAAAATTTTACATGTGCAGTAAGAGACCTCCTGATGGTTGTCACACACTACCATCCATAGTGATTGAGGTATCAATCCCCTAATTAGTTTATAGACATCACACCCTCTATCATAGTTGTCAAGGGATCAACCCCTTAATTAGTTGATGCGCATCACACCCTCCATTATAGTGGTCAAGATAACAACCCCTTAACATGGTTGATGGACATTAGACCCTCCATTATATTGGTCAAGGTATCAACCCCTTAACTAGTTGATGGTTGTCCCCACTACCATCCATGATGATTGAGGCATCACCTCCTCAACTAGGCATGGTCAACATACAATACTATAAGTACTTTTCATGAAAATAACTCATATAAACATTCCTTTCATAATCATAAAGTCACTTAACTCATAAGACATGTATTAGACCTTTAATAACTCAAAAATATATAACTGAACATTTTTATTAAACACTTGGCGGGTGTGTTATGCCTATATAAAACCATGCAGTTCAAAAGTGAAATTACGTGAGAAATTCGTAAATCTAACCACTAATACTTGGAACGACCCTCATGTGAAAAACTTGAAAACCCTCCATCAAATATCAAGAGAGATCATAGTTCTATAGCTTAAAACATGCATAATCATAATAGGCAAATCATCTCATGGTATACACTTCAAATGAGTAAATATGTGTTTTCACTCACACTTTCATGAAACCACAATATAGTATATGATCATAATCACTAATGAATAATACCCATAAGCAACACAACTTGGGAACATGTAATTTTCATAGAAATTGAAGATTGGGCACCATGAGTGAAAGGGTGCAATGGTTGAAACCCACATAGCTTAGACTTTGAGTTCCTTGAATTTGAGTTGAGAAAGAAAAGAAGCTTCTAATGGGGTCTTGAAATCAAAACTTGTTCTTGAGTTTTCTTGAATTTGTATTGGAGTCTTGCTAGAGGCTTTTGAGAGGATTTAAGAGTGTATTCATGTTCAGATTAATGAGTTTTCTTCTTTAGAATAGGGTTTAAGTCTTTTGTAGAGGTTAAGATAGCATTGGAAGTGTGTAAAAGGTCATTAGAATAAATAAAATTTACAAAATGCCATTAATGAATGGATGGAAAAATTAGCAAAGTGATGCCCCACTGAGGCCCACACGGGTCTTGTGTCACTCAACGGGTCATGTGGAGTACCCGTGAGGTGATACTTAGTCAATAATTGGAAGTCGGAACACTTAGACAAATTCACGTCTCGTCACCTAAACGGGGACCTCCACGGGCTGTGTGAACCTACACAGTTGTGTAGTGGTCCGTGGAACCATACTTGGTGAAAAAGAAATATTTCCAGACCGCCACGCCAAGGGAAACAACTTGTGAGACATGCCACAGCCCATGTGGATGGCCATGGCACAACACTTGGCCAAAAACTCCTTTATGCTCATTAAGCATCATTTGCACAGACCCCACGGTTGGCCACACGGTCAATGGCAAGCCAAAGGTCCATGCCACTTACCATGTCATATGCCTTAGACGAAAATGGTCTTTTCCAGCTCAAGAAAGCCCAGACGGCCCATTAAAAGCCCCATTACCCATCAAGTTATCTGTGTGGCTCCACTGAACGGGAGGGTTTCACGAAAATGGTCAAAACTCCTTCATCCGAACTCGAAATGAGGTGAATCCAAGTGCGTTGGAAAGCTAACTAAAAGGGATTTCATTTGACAGATTGTGTGTCATCCAATTCCATGTGTGATAAAAGTTAAAATCATTTAAAGTTGACCTTGCTTAAACTGAATCCCAAAACTCAACTCATATGAAAGGCTTGAACTCGTCTAACTGCAAAAAGTCTCCCACAACGCTAATACACTCCTCACATAAATAAATGTGGCTTTAAACATGGATATATAACAGAATATAGGCACGAGGTGTCCCACCTCAGCCGTGTGCATGAGCCAATACCCTTCAATCGATCAAGCTCCTAGGATCATCTCTGCTCTTCTTCTTCTCTTGACGTCCTCAAGAAAAACCCAACTACATCCTTACCCAGCTCCTCATCACCCTCGGATGTCTTCTAATGCACCAATCGCTTCTCATCATCATTAGCCCCAATGGATCTCTTCCAGGGAGCTCGCGGTGGAAGATCCTCTTACTCAAACATATCAAATAGCTGCTCATCTACTAGTGTAGGCTCAGGAACTGTAATCAAAGACACTACTGATGTAATATAGTCAGCCTTAAACGTCGTCAACTCCTCAAGAAAGGATAACAGGTCTGTTGGCTGGGCCTTGGTTAGTCTCTTCTATCCTTGCTCCTCGAAGACGTCAACTCGGGCATCTACTGCAGCAATACGCTAGTCTATTACAGAAGTAGTGAGTACATTGCATTGATCCTTTGACTCCTTAACTATCTGATAGATCCATAGCCTAATCTGCTATATAAGCAAAGACAATTAAGCCTTGGTCCATGATAATCTCTTTACCATAGCCTAAAAAATAATAGCTGAGACGATAGGGATATCTGCTGGAGTTATCTATGATGTAGGTGGCTCTTTTCTAGGTGCATCTATAATGGGATGAATGTCAATATCGACTGCCTCATGCTCCTCTAGTCCCTCATCAGTAGTTGCAACGTCTGGAGTAGTATTGGAGGTAGTCGTCGAACACTCAGTCTGTGGCTTTGGTATGAACATCTCGGGCATGGGAGGTTGTGCCCATTAGAGTGCCACGGGTTCTCATCAGGCGTTATCAAGCTGGGATCAATAGTGTGGAGAGCCACGACTATGGGATCTATGCGAAGAAATACCTCCACCTTCGCCTCCACGTATAGTCTATATATCAGTACTGGCAAAGGCATGCACGTAGTCCTCTTGAGCACCGACTTATGTATCTACTCTGCTTTGAGTCCTGCCCAATCTATGTCTTAGCCAGCTAAGATGTTGGCTACTAGAATAACTTGCTCCAATGTAAGAACATTATTTGTGAAAGTTGGTCGGATACGAGACCTGATAATAGCCCACCAAAATTTGGCGGGGAAGGAAAGGGAGGACTTCACTATCAGCTCTGAGTGCATAAAACCTATGTAGCCTCTGGACCATAATTAGCGATTTGACTAGATACCCAACTCAGAAGCTCAATCATCTGGTCCACACTCTTGGTAATAACAACTTGTCTAATCTGCCTAATCCATCGATCAAACTCAGTTGTAGAAATGGTGCTAGCTATGTGGGACCAAACTTATGTGGTGGATTGTCTTCTCCAATATGTTGACCCGCCGGCCTCTAACTAATATCTCTCACAATCTGGACTTCTCGAGACGTTTCTTCTTTTCAGGAAAATCCTTTTAAAATGGTCGTTGCATAAGCTACATAAAATTCCTGCACTATAAGTGGGGAGTACTTTCCCAACATATCAATCAACCACCTGAGTGCATCTCGTCTCATGTCCTTCTCAAATATAGGGACATGGCTCAATCCAGTGTCAACCGGTTAGGGCTCCTCATGAAATGATTGTACTGGCTTTCCTTGCCCCTTTGGCTCTAACACGTCGTCATAGATCACCTTCATCCCCTCAACAACCCATCGATGATACTGGGGATCTATAGGAGAGATCGATGGGGCAATCGAGGATTTGACATCTCATCTATTTTTCCTCCTTTGAATCAACTACGAACCAAAAGGAGTCATCTGCATTGAACTTCGCTCAGACCCATCATCATGTCCCTCCTCGTCAAACAGGGAGGAACCAATTTCCAGCACTTGGGTCTGAGTGGCTGATGTGCAGTCAAAATATAACATATTTGATTCCTAAAACAAGGGTTTTAGTGAGTTCTTGATGCATCTTTTTATGGTTTTTTATGGGTTTTGTATTGTTTTTACAGAAAAGTTAAGTTAGCATGATTTTTGAAGAAAAAGTTGCAGATTTTGCTGAATCATAGGACATACGAGGTCACCTATGAGTCGTAGCTCAAGATACAAGCCATAGGATATGTCATAGCAAGAAATAGAGACCAAAATTTAGAAATCTGCTAAGTGGATGTAACGACCCCAAAAAGTGCTTGAAAATATGCCTTGGAAGTGCCCAGAATCATATTTTTCATATATCTAAAATTCATTCTTTATTTCAAAAATTTGACTTCATATTATTTTTCAAGGGGTTAAATTAAGTTGGAAATGGGTCTAACCCAAATTTTAGAGCAACCTTATGAAAATTCGAAAATCGTAAAAATATGCTATTTAGGAAGGTCAAATTTTAAGGGGCATATCTCTTAGAACACAAAAGAATTGATTGTCCCAGGACCTACCAAATTAATTTCCTTTAAATTATATTTCCAACACACTTGGTTTCACCTTATTCAGAGTTTGGATGAAGAATTTATGCTCGTTTTCGTAGAACTTGTTTGTGAAAAAATACAGATTTACAGTGAGTAATCCGCGTCACCTCTGCGACACGGACTACTGTTATTTTGGTCCCTTTTTTTGTTTTGGTCCAAAACTTTCAATTCTTAGGCCGAAGGTTTCCCATACGTGTTTTATCTCTACTTAGCCTTATTTTACCCTCATATCATCATCCTCAACATTCCCTAATATCCTCTCAAATACTTAGATTCATATTTCACCCTAAATTCAAGTCCCAAAACTCAAGACCAATCTTTCAAGAGTTCTCCAAAGCTAAGGTATGTGGTGTTGAACATTTGGGTACTTCCACCCATGGTGCGTAAGCCTCCTTTTTACAAATATTTCATGATTTAAAGTTGATTTTTACATTTGGGTCTGTTATATTGAGAAATTTACTGCATAGTGTTTTAGTTCATGAAACTATGGTTGTTTTAGCATGTTTTGGGCTCTAAATCTTGGATCTAATGTTGATTTGATGAGGGGTTATGATGTAAATTTCTTGGGGTTGTTGCAAGGTATTGATTGATGGTTTTAATATAGATTTTCTTTCATGATTTCATCCCTAAATTGCATGGTCTTTTACCCCCACTACATACCCCCGGTGTTTGATAAATATCTGGCTAGGGTTTCTTGTGGAAATGAAAGTCCAAAGCATGACATATGATATAATTGACTATATGATGATGAAATGAGCTAATGTATATGATGAATTCTACATAAAGTGTTGCGTTAGACCATAGGATGAGTCTTATATAATGTGTAGAACTCGACCATGCCAAATTCGGGGGGTCTAAGCATTCAGATAAGTTAGATAGGGGTTAGTACTCATCAACCTAGATGAGGGTTAGTACTCATCCACCTTGGTGATAGGGAAACATTAACACCAACCTAGATGAGGGTTAATATTCATCCACCTAGTGATGGGGAGGCATTATGACTAATTTAGATAGGGGTTAGTACTCATCAACCTAGATGAGTGTTAGTACTCATCCACCCTGATGATGGGTCAGTATTATCACCAACCTAGATGAAGGTTAGTACTCATCCACCCAAGTGATGGGGCAACATCATCACTAACCTACCAAAGGGTTGTACATTTGGAAACCTAGCTTGGTCTCTTCTACACATATGATATCCTACATGAGCATGAGTTACATACGCATATTTTACTTATGCATTTAAAATACATGCCATTTTACTATACTATACCTATTGTCTATTGTATGTATTTTAATTATGAAGCCTATCTATTGTTGTGTTGCATCCCACATACTTAGTATAGTCAAATGTACGAACACATACTCTATTCCTACATGATATTACCATGTAGGAACCGGAGCTCCTACTAATTCTTCTTGTGCCTAGAAGGATTGTTCAAGTTATCCTTTGATGAGTCCTCAATTCCAGGGATAATTACTATTCTCTTATACTATGTTCTAAGACTATCTTTCTTTTATGTATGTATTAACTATGAGGGTGAGCCCGGTTTCTTATCTTGGACCTCGCTCTTATCTATGTAGTAGAGGTGTTGTTGGGCATGTTATGTATTTTTCTTGAGCTTTGACTCACTTACGATATTCAAGCTATTTAAGTATAAATCTCTCTCTCCCTTAGTCCCAAATTAACCTTGTTTATGTTTCTTACATTGTTTTATATTGCTTCCGCGACTAAGGATGTGTAATAGTATGTTATGAGGCTTGTATGGGGTCCCTTTAGGTTCCACATTTGCCGATCATATCTAGCCCCTAGGCTTGGGTCGTGACAAAGATGGTATTAGAGCACTAGGTTGATAGATCCTCGGCGTCCAACACACCGCGTCAATTAGAGTTCTATTAATGATTGTGTTGTGCACCACAACTATGAGTAGGAAGCGATGAGGCATTTTAGGAAATTTTTCCCATCTTCATGGTCTATGTCATGCTTTAGAAGCGAGATAGGGCTTTCCCCTCTAATGAATGTTCTTTACTCTTTTAGTTGATCATGTCGCGTCAAGGAGGAAGGCGAAGGAAGGTAATTAGAAGGTTTTGATTTTGATGGATCTGAGTTTCACTATCTCTTTTTTATTCTTTTGGTTACTAGTGGGGCTTCTTGTGTGCCCAAGATGTGGTGTGGATCTTTGTTGATCTTTGTTTTTATTGCATTAGGTCTTATCTTGTGACTTGTAGAATTGAGTGGTGGATTTTGATGTTGTATTAGGGATGGAATAGTTGTATGCATATTGTGTTTTCATGAATTGTAGGACCCGTAGAGTTAGATCTCGAATGCCTAATGAGCCCGACTTTGAGTGGGAGGTTGTTAAGCAATAGCAAGAGAGGTAGGTCTATTTCATGTCTTAAGGTACAATTGGGTTCTAAGGGCTTACATTTGTCATCTTGTGAGAAACAGAGGTGTTGAACCTAAGTTATTTTGTTCATAGAATAGTTGTTAGTGGTAGATGATGCTTTCAATGTCCTTTCCGATATTTTGAACTTTGGGGAAGTGTATTTTGGTTGGACAAGTACATTGGTTATGCCTATAAGTCTCGTGAGAAAGACCTTTAGTCGCTACTCTAATAAATTCATGGTGGTTTGGTGATGATATTATGGTTCGTTCCCTAATGAGGTAGAGCATGTGAATCATTTGGGGATAGTACTAAGACTTCAAAGAAGAAGGTTGGGTGCTAAGTAGGTGAGATGGAGATTTTGGTGGTAAGAGGTTGCTTTCCTAAGGTGTGTGGTACCGAGTGATGGTATTAAGGTTGAGTAAGATAAAGGTGATTAGCTGTTGCCCTTTACCTTGACTTCCTCGGGTATTAGGAGCCTCTTGGGTTTAGTGAACTATTGCCAGAGATTGTAAGTAGGTTCTCTTCTATTGTTGCTCCTATCACTTAGTTGACCCCAAGTAAGGCCATGTTGTGACCACACTTCAAGAAGGGTGATTTGATAGGCCCGAGAGTTGCTATTTCATGTGTTATTCCATAGTGCTAGTAGGATTCATGTCTATGTGAGTTGATCCTTGATCCCTTCCAATCAAGGAGACCCAAAAAATTATTTTCTAGAAAACCTACGTGTATCTTACTTACTTTAATTTGGGGTTTTGAAAATGATGATTCCGAAAATTCTACTGATGCATGGGTAGTATTTATTTGATGATTTTAATGTGATTTAAACAGTTATATGAGGATCCACTTTGGGTTTATGAAGTTATAAGTATGTATGTTCCCTTTTTGAATCATTTATACATGAGAGATTACACTATGGATTTAAATATGAAATTAATTATGTTTTCACTTCGACTCATATTATAAATGTTGATTTTTTTTAAATTGATCTTAATTACTCATGTCATTTCCTCATTGTTCGTAGCATATGCATTTATGTACACAGATAATTTTGAAAAGATATGTTATGGTTAAGCTCAATTTCGTTTTATGGTATGATTTTGATAAAAGCTTGGTTATGACAATATTGTGATCACATATGTCTTTGATTTTTGGTTCTTTAAGAATGTTGGGTGCTTGCACAATTTTGTATATGAATGGGCTATTCCTATTCATGAGTATTATGACTATGAAATTATGATTTTGACATTTGAGCCTAAGTATAAATTATTATGAATGGTGTTTGTCTTTTAAGCCTAATTGTGCATTGAAATGATTTTGAAAATAACTATTGCCTACTTGAAAGTATGTACATGCATACTATAAGTACTCTTGTGGGTTGACGTCTTAGCTTGGTTTGTTGGGGTTTTTGGGGTAGTTTCGGCTACTTGCATAGCATGTTTCTAATGAGTGTAGAACCCATAAGGTTGTAACATGATGGTTGAGGATGGTTGGTCTATTTAGTCAACTGAAATGGTAAAGTCACTTCTCTAACATCGATCTTTGGTTCGGGTTTTGTCCCCAAGTGAGTATAAGGGTAGGTGATATCCCTAAGTGTCCTTTTCGGACTAGGAGTAAGCATTTTGAATATTAGTGGAGTTGGTTGGTTGGCTTATGCATCGATTATGTTTATGCATTTTATGAATAGGGCCTTAACACCCTACCTTGATGTGTTTGTAGTTGTCTCTAGTGGTGAGGTATTGATTTGTTTAGAGCTTGTGAATTATTTGGTGGTAATGGTGCAAGTCTTAGAGGATGAGAGGTTGTTTGCTAAATATGATAGCTGGGCATTGTGGGTAGTAAGAAGGTGGTTGGAGCCCCTTAAGGAATATGGTATGAATGTGCATTGGATTATGGGTAAGGCTAGTGTTGTGGTTGGTGCTCTAGGTAGCCTAGTGTGTGTGGATAATGGTGGTAAAGAGATGCCTTGTAGAGTCCATCGGTTGGCTAGATAGGAGTTAGGTTGAAGGAAGTTAAGAATGGTAATATAGTGTACTTGATGGTTCCAAATCTTCTTAGGTTAAGAGGACTAGGTTAGGCAAGGCCTTGATTTTTGCCTTATTAGAGTTGGATGTTTTGGGTGAGAGAATGATAGAGTAGAGGTTTCCTCACTAGAAAGACGTAGCGGTTATGGTACTAAGTGGGTTAGGTGTATTTAAGATTGACTATTGAGTTGACTATTGTCATTATAGAGTGTAAAGGGAGGTTGGTAAGGTTGAATAAGTTGGGGATTGCCTACGTATAGGGGTTTGGGTAATCTGGCTCTTCATGCTTCCAGGTTGAAGGGATGTGTTGGTGACTCTAGTCCTATAGAACTCTTTGAGATTGTGAGTGATGTGGAGGATAAGTTGACTTAGGAGAAGGTCCCGAAGGAGGCATTGGATGGAAAGGTGGAAAAGTTGATTGATGATGATGTGGTGTGAGTTAAGGCCCTTTGGAAGAGTTGTCTATTTGTATGTGTTTCTCGGAGAGCCGATGCGGACATGGAAAAGTAATATATATATCTCTTTCACTCTATTGAAGCTTATGATGACATGCCAAGTCCTTTCTATGATTCCAAGTCCTATGTTGTAGCCCCTATGTTATTCATGTGTATTCATGTTTAAGTTGGCAAGTTTATGATGATTTTACACTTATGTTGAGATCTTGAAAATGATGTTTTAATGTAATGTTGCATTCTTGTTGGAATGATTTGCTGATGATCACTCTTGTCTTGTACGTCCCTTTTATATTTGGGGACAAATCTTCCCAAGGGGGAGATATTGTAACGACCCCAAAAGTGCCCGAAAATGTGCCTCGGAAGTGCCCAGAATCATAATATCCATATATATAAGAATTTGTTCGTTATTTTGAAACTCTGACTTCATATTCTTGTTTAGGAGGTCAAATTGAGTGGGAAATAGGTTTAACCTAAATTTTAGAGCAACCGTATAAGAATCCACAAATCACAAAAAAACCTATTTAGGAGGGTCGATTTTTAAGGGTCATATATCTTGGCACAAAAGAATTGATTGTCCCATGAAAAACAAATTAAATACCTTTGAATTAGCTTTCTAACGCACTTGGTTTCACCTCATTCGGAGTTCAGATGACGAATTTATGCCCATTTTCGTAGAACTTATTTGTGCATGAATGCAGATTTCTAGTGAGTAATCTGCGTCGCCTATGCAACGCGGACCAATGTTATTTTTGTCCCGTTTGTTTTATTTCGGTTCAAGACTTTCAATTCTTGGGGCCAAGGGCTCTCATACATGTTTTTATCAATACTTAGCCTTATCTCACCCTTATATCATCCTCAAAATTCCCCAATATCCTCTCAAACTCTTAGACTCATATTTCACCCTAAATTCAAGTCCCAAAACTCAAGACCAATCTTAAGTATTTCTTTAAGGATTTCATTCAAGCTTCAAGTCTCTATCTTCAATCTCTTTCAAGGGTTCTCCAAAGCTAAGGTATGTGGTATTGAACCATTTGGTCCTTTCACCCATGGTGGCTAAGCCACCGTTTTACCAATATTGCATGATCTAAAGTTGATTTTACATATGGGTCTTGTATATTGAGAAATTTATTGCATAGTGATTTTAGTTCATGAAAGTATGGTTGTTTTCGCATGTTTTGAGCTCTAAATCTTGATCTACTGTTGGATTTGATAAGGGGTTTTGATGTGAATGTCATGGGGTGGTGCAAAGTGTTGATCGATGATTTTACTACATATTTTCTTGCATGATTTCATCCCCAAATTGCATGTTCTTTTACCCCAATTACACCCCCCCAAGTGTTTGACAAAATTTTAGGCTAGGGTTTCTTGTGGAAATGAAGGTCCAAAGCATGAGATATGATATGATTGACTATATGATGATGAAATGAGCTTATGTATATGATGAATTCTTTATAGACGGTTGCATTAGACCATAGGATGACTCTTATATAAACTGTACAACTTGACCATGCCCAATCTAGGGGTCTAAGCACCCGGATAACCTAGATAGGGGTTAGTACTCATCAACCCAGATTAGAGTTAGTACTCATCCACCTTGGTGATGGGGCGGCATTATCACCAACCTAGATGAGGGTTAGTACTCATCCACCTAGTGATAGGCGGCATCATCACTAACCTAGATGGGGGTTATTACTCATCAACCTAGATGAGGGTTAGTACTCATCCACCTTGGTGATGGGGCGGCATTAATACTATCACCAACCTAGATGAGGGTTAGTACTCATCCACCTAAGTGGTGGGGTGGCATCATCACTAACCTACCAAAGGGTTATACATATAGGAATCTAGTTTGGTCTCTTCTACACACATGATATCCTATATGAGCATGAGTTAAGCATGTTTTACTTATGCATTTAACATATATGCCATTTTGCTATACTATGCCTATTGTGTATTGTTTGCATTTTGATTATAAAGCCTATCTATTCTTGCATTGCATCCTACATACTTAGTACATTCAAATGTACTAACGTGTACTCTATGCCTACATAATGTTACCGTGTAGGAACCAGAGCTCTTACTGATTCTTCTTGTGGCTAGACGGATTGTTCATGTTTTCCTTTGGTGATTCCTCCATTTCCGAATGACAGTTCTCTTATACTATGTTCCGAGACTATCTTACTTTTGTGTATGTATTAACTATAAGCGTGAGCCCGATTGCATGTCTTGGCCCCCACTCTTATCTGTGTAGTAGAGGTATTGTTGGGCATGTTATGTATTATGCTTGAGCTTTGACTCACTTATAGTATTCAGGCTATTTAAGTTTAAATCTCTCTCTTTTAGTCCCAAATTCCCCTTGTTTATGTTTCTTATATTGTTTTATATTGCTTCCGCAACCAAGGGTGTGTAATGATATGCTATAACGCTTGTTTTGGGTCCCTTCGGGTTCCCCATTCGCCAGTCACGTCTAGGCCCTAGGTTTGGGACGTGACGGTGGCAGTCACCTCTATGAAGCCATGCTACGAGTTGTAAGTATCACTATGACTCATATAGGTAGACTCGTAACAGGAATCAGAGAGCAAAAATGTTGGACCAAAAACTGAAGGCCAAGACTACGAGAGGAACATACGAGTCCTAGCTCAAGCAACGACTCGTACATATTAGTTGTACCAATTCAGTCCAAGATGCCAAGAGTCTGATACAAGACACCAACTATGACTCGTAGGACACCCTACGAGTCATACATGCAAGGCGCACCAGCTGACAGCTATCGTTTCTGTACTATTTTTAGGGTTTATTTATAAACACTATAAATGCAATTTAGTGCAGTTTTTACAGTAGATTCCAGACTTTAGAAGATAGAACTTGCTTTTGAATATCCTCTCAATAATATTTTAGAGTTTTGGATTAGTTTATTAGTTTCTCTTGGGAAACCCATTTTGGGGATTGCAAATCTTGCATTGTACTAATTATTGATCAATCAAGTTTTTTGGTTTGCAACATATGGTGTCTACAATCTTCATTATTTTTGGTAAAACTCTCAACTATGTCATTTATTTGCATTTTTTGCTTGTCTTGCCTTAGCCAAGAGTAGCTAAGCACCCATAACTTGGGATTGTGGGAATCATTGGTAGATGATCTGAAATAACCTAGGTTTATCTCATTTCTATGATTGGGGTTCGCATGTATTTTCTATTTTCCTTCATTATGATTGTCATTTGCTGGTGGCCAACACCAAAACCTGCCTATTATCACTAACCCGGTGATGAATTGGAAAAGGAAAGTAAATGACAGGATTCGATTGATACATTCTCATCTAATCCAAGCCTCACTAAGGGGAGATTGACTGGGGAAATTGGTAATGGTTAGTTGGCACGCCATGGTGGCTGACCAAGCGCCATGGTCAAATTCAACCTTCACCTTCACAAGAGGGATGGAAGAACATAAGTTACCATCTTGTATGCGAACCTCTAATTGTAGTTATGTTACCTAGGGTAATCGAGTCAAGGAACCATGGTGAACAAAATTCCCAAGTTGTCCCCAAAATTAAGTGTTTCCTTGCATCATAGTTTAGTATTTATTTTACTTTGTTTTTTGAAATCACAACCTCAAACCATTTAGAGATTTTAGTTATTTATGATTGAAATTGTTAGTAGTGGATTCTTGTAGTCAAGCTTCGTATTCCCTATGGATTCGACTGTAACTGTTGGTTGGGTTAATTGCTAACAGCGATCGCTTTCTTATTGGAGTGTGAATATCATCAAAAATTATGGCGCCGTTGCCAGGGAATACGGCTAGGTTTTGACTTGAATTCACTATTTGTTAGTTCTAGTGTTAATTTCTACAATCTCTTGTATTTTACTTTCGTTTTTATTTTTGTTGTTTGATTTTATTTGCAGGGTGTACTAGGTTGTATGCCCAACACAAGGAGCCAAGGCAATCCCTTAGCTCCACTAAATTTGGAGATCTATTGACTACCAAGTAGAATGGATCAAGTGAATGAGGATATCTAGGTTGAGGAGGATATGGATACAAATGAGTATATCATAAGAGAGAAGAATCCACAACCAAGGGGTAACGGGCCACAAATTAGGGACTTCAATGAAAATGCTTATGGATGGAATCAATATCGATTGAACCCTATGGCTATGGATGTTACCGATGCCATAGTATTGCCTCCTTTAATGACAGATACTAAGTTCACTGTATCGAGTGCGTAGCACGAAATGCTCCAAAACCGTGGACTATTCATAGGGCTACCTTGGGAGGATTCCCACCATCATCTCCGAAATATGGTGTTTGTTTGCAAGAGTGTCATGGGGACACAAAACTTTTCTCTTGATACTATTAGTTTAAGAGTGTTTTCACTATCATTAACTGGCGATGCAGCTGCATGGTTGTCCGATCTTCCTCCAGGTACTATTCTAAGTTGGGGAGAGCTTAAGAGAGTATTCCTTGAAAGATATTTTCCAAGATCTAAGAAGTTGAAGCTCAAGGACCAAATCAACAACTTTGAGCAATTGCCAGTGACTCTATTAGAACAATATGGGAGAGTTTTACTAAATGCTTAAGGATGGTCCCCGATCACAAGATTGTTGATGATGCCTTGGTTGAGATTTTCTATTCGTCTCTTAACAAAAATAGTCAAGCTTGTGCATACATAATCATGGGAGGAACGTTCCTTGACAAACCTTTTGCATTGATAGCCGCAAGAATGGAGAAATTGGTCAAAACAAATAGAGTCAATGAGAGCGGGATGCGATGAAACCTTCTTGTGCGGTCAACACCAACAATGACCAAGCAAAGGTAAACGAAGAGATCATGGAACAACTTGCTCAACTTCGCACAAGTATGGACTTGGTTATAAAGCAAAACCAAGCAAGTGTCAGAGCAGTCACCCAACAACCTGCGAAGGCTCCTGTCTATGATGATCCATTCATTGATAAAGATACATGTTTTGTAAGGAACCAAGCGGCGGATTTCCAAAATAACCTCCAAGGGTCAAATTCAGACTATTGGAGACAAGGGTCCGAGAATCAAGGTCGGAATCAATCGTGATGGGGTGCATAAAGACAACCGGGGCGGATACTATGAGAGAGAGAGTATGCCGGATGCCGAATGGGAAAGAACATAGGGCTATAGGAATGGTCCTTATGTGCCACCTCACAACCGTAATGCCGGGTCAAGTAACTCCAGGATCGAAGAGATATTCAAAAAGTTGTAGAAGAGAGCTGACCACTAAGATGAGACTTTAAAGGGAATTAAAGCTGATATTTCAAGTTTTAACCAAAAAATAGAGTCTCACTCGATGGAGATTGAGCAATTTGAACAACAATTTGGACGAGTTTCTTCACAGTTGAACCAACGCCAAAAGGGCACATTACCAAGCAATATTGTTCAAAATCCTAAAAATGAACAGCATTACATGGCGGTCATGACTTGAGTTAGCAAAAGTACTATAGATTACCCTATGCCAATGGTCGAAAATGGAAATTATAGGAAGATAGTGAGTGAGGAAAATAAGGCATACAACACTGAAGAGCAACCCAAGAAATATAAAACCTTTCAGAGGTCCCCTCCTCCTTTTCCTCAAATGCTTATGAAGATGAAGGATGAAGGTAAGTTTGAACAGTTCTGAGTGATGCTTAAGAAATTGTTAGTGGACATCCCCATAATGGAAGCTCTTGAGAGGATTCCAGGGCAGGCCAAATGGATGAATGATCTAGTCAACAAGAAGCAAAAAGTGAGCCAAGACTTCTCTAAAAATCTTCAACATTGTAGGGTCATCACTACAATGACTTTGGTGCAAAAATGGAAAGACCCAGGTGTATTCACTATACCATGCACTATATAAGAACTTGAGTTTTCTAAAGTGCTATGTGATTCGGGGCCTAGCATTAACTTGATACCTTTTACTGAGTTCAGAAATTTTAGGTTGGGAAGCCTTATCCCTACGAAGATGCAGTTGTTGATGGCAGATAGAATAGTCAAGAAGCCTGTGGGAATACTGTACGATGTGCTGGTAAAGATAGACAAGTTTATATTTCTTGCAAATTTTTTATACTTGACTGTGAGGTTGATTTTGCAGTTCCTATCATCTTGGGAAGACCTTTCTTAGTCGTAGGTCGAGCATTAGTTGATATGGAAAAGAGCCTACTCACTTTCAGGCTTAGGGAAGAGGTAGTTGTGTTCCAAGTGGGTCAACATGATAGAAAAAATTCTGACTTCCAGGTCATTTCAATGATCTTAGCTGGTGAGGAAAATGAAGTGGAGATCCCAATATAATTAAGGCTCGGAGCTGATATATTGGCAGCTGTGTTGATGAATTTTGATGGTGACAGCATTCTTGATTATGAGGAAATAATAAATGTTCTTGGGGTGTCACTTGGGTCAAGGCAACAAGTAAGCTTCGAGTTAAATTTACACAATAAGGAAACACCACCTACTAAGCCTTCTGCAAAAGTCCCACCAAAGTTAGAACTAAAGGCATTACCATCGCATTCGAAGTACGGATACTTAGGCGAGAATAGCACATTGCCTGTCATCGTTGAAATTGATTTGAGTGAGGGTCAAATGGAGGCCCTTGTCTCGATTCTCAAGAATTTAAAAGGGCCATTACATGTACTAGTCTTATGTATGTGAAACATGATATGGCTTCATCAAATTAGTGCCTATTTTTAAAAGTGCTTGAATCTCAAATTAGAGGGCAATATGTACGTCTAACACTGAACAGGGTCGAGGGTATACAAGCTTTAAGTCAAATCGAGGAGATCTTGGCCTTAAATGAAGTGAGAGAAGTAAGGTGATTGTTGGACTTACGAAACTAGTAGGTGAGTCACCTTCTTGCTTAGCTTAAATTTGCTAGCTAGACGGAGACGAGGCCCGACGTCAAATCTGTCCAAGTTCGTTTATGAATAAAATATGTGTTAAGGGTATAACTTTATCCCATATTTCAGCATCATAAGTCAAATATATTTTCATCCCAAGAAGAATAGAAAAAGGGCTCAAGCCCATTACAATTCATTTGATGATTTAGGCCCAACACACTAAAGAGAAAGGGGAAAAATTGGCAGCAAAGGCCTATCAGTTTGCAACTCATTAAGGCCCAAGTGAAAGGGGAAAAATGGTACATTACTAAATTGATAAAATAAGGCTAAATATTCAAGAGAAAGTTGGCCAAAATTGTCTCTTTAAAAGGGCTTACAAGCAACACCTTTAAGCCACTTCAACTTGTAAAAAAATCAGATTTTTTTAAGGCTTTCTCTCTAAACTTCTTAACCTTGTAAAGCAGCCACAAGGAGACATTTAAGGTTCTTGGAGAATCCCTAAGTCTTTAAGGTAATGTTAAGTAAGTTTACCTATGTGCTTAGTATGGTTTTCTTATGGAAAATAAGAGACTATGTTGGTTAGGTATATGCTGAAACTTTTGGACAGCATGTGTTCGAAGGTTTGTTGTATATTTTTCTTGTTTATTTGGGAGATTTTATCTTCTTGGTTGGATTTAATATGATAGAAGTTTCTTTTCTTAAATTTTTTCAATTATGTGATGATGTATAAAGGTTGTTGCACTGTTTGGTTATACGTAAACAATAGAGGTTTAACGTGTTGTCTTAACTGTCTTGTTTGTAGAAATTATGGGTTGATTGATTAAGGACTATGGTCTCATGTCCTACACCTATTTTGACGACTATTTTTGAACTATTTAAGTACTTGTTTTATGTTTATATACGGTGGGGGATGTTTGGTTAAAGTTAGAACAGGTTTGGAATTGTCGACATCGAAATGTAGTGAAGGGATGTAACGTTATGCCGGCTATTTGTAAGTTGTATAGAATTATTATGTGTTGTACTTTATGGATAGTTGTAAGACTGTTAAGGAACTAAAAAATGTTGCACATGATATATATAAGAGAATGTGTATTAGAAAGTACCATTAGGGGCGGAAAGGTTGAAACAATACGCTCGAGTTTATAATTATATGCTTGCTGCTTGTGTGTTCTTTTTTTATGAGATTGGGTTGCCAAGATGTATCTATTGGCTGGTAATGCTAGAATTATCACCTACTATACTGTAGATAAATATCTGGAGTAACGCAAGGTTATCTCAAGGTAATAGTGAGGTCATATAGCGAGGTATGTAAGGCTACTCGATTTCGTTTTACTTGGCATGAAATCTATATTCTTCCTTGGCACATAAAGGCACTACCAACTCCGACACAACTATTAATCGTGTCTCCACTATTTCACATATTTATATGCTCCCATACATAGTCACCTTCAAATCTTCAAATATACGTGGCTACCAAGTTACATGGGTTCTTGTTGCTAAATAAATTTCACGAGTTGTTTAATCTCATACACATTCCATTATTTGTGTAATGTACCCTTTTCATTGTCATATTATCTTTTATGACTATTTACATGTCACATGCCACTTCTACAGTCCTATAGCTCCAATATTATGACTACCAAAAGAATCATCTCAAAGGTAATTGAAAGGTAAAGTATATTGCATATTGATGGGTGGTAACCCGAGGGGTGGAAGAATCAGCTAGCCAGGGACGATCCTATCACGGGTGTAGCCCAAGAGGTGAAAGGAAAATCCTAGCCAACGACGATCCTGATATATATTAATACTGATCAACTGGTCATTTGTATTACATGTTGTGCACAGATTATACAGTAAAGGTAAAGAAATAAAAAGAACATAAAGTACATGATCCCACAGTATAACTAAAGGTGGTCTCTTATCCTACACCAATGCATAGTTTCATTTGAGTTGTTACTTAATATGCAGTATATCCTGCCTTACATATTCAGTACATTATCCCATACTGACGTCCCTTATGGGGGACCTACATTTCATGCTGCAGGTACAAGTTCTAGTAGATCTCCCTGTGGGAGTACAGGACATCCAGTTACTGTTACCAAGCTCTAGGTTGCTTCAGAGCTTTGTGTCTAGAGCTCATAATTTTCTATTGTGCAGTTAGCCGAGCCGGGGCCTGTCCAGACCCTTATCAGATGTTTTTCTCTTATCTAGAGACTTTGTAGACTATGTATAGCAAAGTGTGGTCATGTCTCATACTTTAAATGTCGTGGCCCCAATGGCCTAGTCATATGCAATTCCTTTTGACTTGTTATCACTGTTTATTTTTAATAAAGGCGTGTCAAGCATAGAAATCTCTCATAATATGTATAGAAAGCGCATAGATACAGGTTGGTTCTCCCGAGCCTTATCAACAATGGGTGTCAGTCTGCCTTATTGGGACTTTGGGGCGTGACAGAAGTGGTGTCAGAGCGGGTTGTCCTCGGGAGTCTATAAAGCCATGTCTATGTAGAATCTTGTTTATCGATGTGTTGTGCACCACATTTATAAGCAGGAGGCTACGTGGCATTT